>VZTJ01003580.1:3529179-3576928 GCA_013397795.1 Orthonyx spaldingii
GGAGGAGAAAAAACCTTCAGCCATAAACCATCAGAGTGCTCGAGGAGCTGGCCAAATGCCACCTGATCCCAGTCCCCTTGAGGACCACAAAACACTGGATCACTCCCCTCTTTCAGGAATCACAGAATCACAGAAAAGTTTGGGATGGAAGGGACCTTAAAATCCATCCAGTGCCACCCCCTGCCATGGGTAGGGACACCTTCCACTGTCCCAGGTTGTTCCAGGCCCTGTCCAGCCTGGCCCTGGACAATTCCAGGGATCCAGGGGCAGCCACAGCTTCTCTGGGCACACTGTGCCAGGGCCTCCCCACCCTCACAGGCAAGGATTTCTCCCCAAACTCTAATCTAACCCTGCTCTCTGGCAGTTTGAAGCAATTCCCCTTGTCCTGTCACTCCATCCTCTGTCCAAAGTCCCTCTCCAGCTCTCCTGGAGACCCTTAAGGAACTGGAATAATATTTTGGACTGTTTAAAATATTTTATTTCCTAGTTAAATGCAGACAGTGTATGGGCACTACGAGGTAGAACCCCACTGCTAAACTGGAGTTTTATGCTGCAAAGCCCAGCTGGGAGATCCTTTCAACCCTCACAGTTTTGATCATGCTTGAATGTTTAGGTGAAGGTAGAAAGTAAAAAAGAGAAGAAAATTCACTTTAACATTGCTTCTGTCAATTAACTTGCTCTGCAAATGCCAGGGTTTTACTAAAAAAATACTTTTCAAAAAGTTTTATAGAAATTTTTAAAAATATAAAGTGGGTAATGAAATATATTTTTATATATAAAGGTAAATAAAATGCACAGCTACAAAGGCATGCACTTTACTGAGCATCCCACCAGTCACCTGTCTTATCAAAGATCTGAGTGTGGCACAAAGCAGAGGGGTAATAACAGGATACCACTTACCCACTTGGCTGATCTGCCCAAACTGGAATGAAAGCATTAAGACTCAGAGGTACTACTTAAATACAGGAATATGCACTGTGTGGTTGGAAGCATTGTGCAAAATGCCATGTTAGAAATGCCAATATTCTAATAAATAGATGCATCCCAGCTCACACTCCTTTGGAGTTAAAGCTTTTCAGTATTAGAACATGCTAAGTACAGTACACAGGGCTGCAGTCAGAGGTGACACAGATGGTTGTGCAAATGTGACATTGGTGAGTGTGTAACTGGCACCAAAAAGGGAGAGGACAAGTCCAGGAGCACCCTGCAGTAGGGAGGAGCTGGACAGAAGCAACAGGAAATAAATAAAATTATGCAAATGACTGCTATGTAAATTCAGTAAATCTTTTTTAAAGGTGGTGAATTGCATGGTATCTGTTTCTCCACACAAATAGTTGTCAAGATTCTGGGTGTACAATGTTCAGGGGGCTGGTGCTGGGTGAATGAACTTCAGGATGGAGCTTTTTGGCTGAATGCAGGATGTGTTTTTTCAGGGAAACAAGACCAACACTTAGAGCAAAACCCCACAGTTGTATGGCCAGGGAAGTGCACAGAGAGGTGTCAGACAATGACAGTCAATTAAAGAGGGTTGCATATATTTTTCAATTGCTTTTTGAAAACTGTAACTGAAAATCCTGGCTTTCATAAAATGCATTTGTAAATTAAAAGCACACAGCTTGAAGAACAATTATTGTTTGGTCACAAACACTTTGAGCAATGAGAAACTCTTTCCTGAGCAACTCCCCACTGTGTAGTAACTCAACAACAGCTATTCCATGAAGAAACCAGGATGCAGGGAAGAAAATAAGTCTTCCAAGAACTTCTGACAGTCAGCTGCTGATCGTGGAGTTAAACGTTGACTGCTGAGGGCAGAATTCAGTTCAATGATTTAATTGAGCAGCTGGAGTGACAGGACACAGGGAGGGACTTCAAAGGGAAACAGAGAAGGGTTAAATGGGATATTGGGAAGGAATTGTTCCCTGGGAGGGTGGGAAGGCCCTGGCACAGGGTGCCCAGAGAAGCTGTGGCTGCCCCTGGATCCCTGGCAGTGTCCAAGGCCGGGTTGGACGGGGTTTGGAGCAGCCTGGGACAGTGGAAGTGTCTCTGCCCATGGCAGGGGGGGGCACTGGATGGGTTTTAAGGTCCCTTCCACCCCAAACCATTCTGTGATTATTTCATTCTTTTTAAAGATAAAAAATGAGGAATTGCACCACATCTATCCCAGTGTGTGCAGATGAAGCACAAACCCAGCAGCTCTCTGTCCCCTTCACATCAAAAATTCCATGTGTGCTTTGGCAGACTCACTGTGAAAGCTCCGTGTCCCTCTTTGTCTGATGAATCCCTTAAAATACAGTTTGGACTTTTTACTAAGAGGTGGAAGCAGCAGAGTTTGTCGTGGCAAGTATAAAATAAGAGGGTATGTGTAACTGCATTTATTTTAATGAATTTAACCTGAAATAGGTTATAATTTGCATCATTAAATGTGTTGTACTTTGTCATCTGCAATTTCCTGCTAGTGCTGTAATATTTTATATCTAAATACAATACACATCTATATATAATTTGATGTGTTATATATGTATGATATAGGTATATCTGTATTACATACAATATACATTATGTATATCTAGATTAAAAATACCTATATAATAAATGGATATCATAGATAATATATTGCAATCATGTATCTCTATATAAAATATTCTACATATTTCATATCTAGATACACTTCTACATACCAACCTCTCTCTCATAGACACATAAATGTACATAAAATTAAGCACATCCCTGGATGTTCACAGGGGGGTTTTGTTTTCTCTGCCTGAAGCAAACACCACCCAAGTACCTCAGGGTTCACCCAGGATATTTCCATTTCCAGTGCCACTAAGTGTGGAGGTGTCTGACCAGCAGCCCCGTGTGCCTGTCGCTGGGGACAGCAGGTTCTTTCATCCTCTTAATGGACATTCCTCTCCGAGTGGCTCTGGCCTACCTGACTACAATCCTTTAAATTTTAATTCACTTTACATTTAGCCGAGTCATAAATACCATTTAGGTACCAATATTCTGCTTTATGCAATCCCTAAGGTGGTGCTTTTATTTTAATGAAGCCATTTGCAACTTAAGAGGAAAAAATATTCTGTCTTTGATTGAATATATTTGTCAGTTTTATTCCCGACTGGCATTTTTATGTGAAAACTTGAATAAAACTAGGGGATAGCTGCTTACCAACTGGGATAAAAGTTTCAGTCTGTTTTTGCCTTCAAAATTAGCTGAATAAATGGTCTTTGAAATTCATTTTGAAAACATCAAAGTTAACCTCGACCATAATCAAAAATAAAATCCAGAATTAAATTACATTACAAATGAAAAATTTCCTTGGTTATTCGGTATTTTAGAAGAAATTACACAAGAGCAGATAACAGAACTTTCTATTAAAAATGTTACTTTCAGTATTATAGAAGAGCAGTGACTTGCTGCACTCCCATAATTATATGAGAAACCAAATATTTGAAGTGTTCAAATATTATTTGTTTTCTCAGGTTTTGTATTGTGTTTTTATTTAGTTAAGTACCTGTCATTTCAGTGGGGGAGAACATGTGTTTAAGCAAGTCATTTTTTTTCCTTCATGTGCTGATACAGAAAAGGAGGAGAATTAAGGTGAAATCACATAACTGACAGCAAAGTTCCAAACATGAATCTGCACAAGACCCTGGAGGGCCTCCCTGTAACAGAGTAAATAGGATTTTATTGCATTTTCACCATCACAGACCAAAATAAGGGTGGAACAACCTGGGACAATGGAAGGTGTTCCCGCCCATGGCAGGGGGTGGAACTGGATGAGTTTCAAGGTCCCTTCCAACCCAAACCATTCCAGAATTCCATGATCACTTCCAATCATGTTTAGAATCATCTAGATTACTGTTAAAAATTATTCCAGACAAAAATATTGTCCACAGAAATTCTTAACAGGGCAAACATCAATACAGAACATGAAATTCTGGTGTCCAGTTCCCTTAAAATCACAATAAATTGTTTCCCTCCACATCTCTTCACAGAAAGCAGAGCCACTGAAAACGTTTTCCTAAAAAAGCTGTTGAAAAGTGTGCTGTCAGAAACACTCTTAAGGACAATTCCAGCTTTAGTTTTATCCTCATAAAATTTCACTGAGGCAGGTAAATGGCATTACGGCCATTTTATACATAGCAAATTGCATCACGGATCCCAGAAGGCAGTGAGCTGCCTGGCTCCTGCTGAAATCAGTCTGAGTTAAGCATTTGGAAATACCACCAAATACTTAATTTTGTGCATAAAGCAGATCACAGGTCTCCAGAAGTCAGGGAACGCTGCCTATCTCGAGGTGAACGCCACCTTGATGAGGAAGAGGTGCTCCAGAATTAGTTATTAAGTCATAAAGAGTTATTAACATCAGCAGTTGTCTAATCCTTACCAAAGAAAAATCTGTTATCTGGGGGGTAAGAAACTTCTAAAACTATTTTAAGTCTGTTTTATAAAAGTTATTGCAATGTAAAGACAGGTTTGCTTGAATACTTAATAATTTTGATGAACTGGCTACTTTTTTCTCCATTTATCTGGACACAGATAATTATACACTAACCTGGACGCTACTGACACACAAATTTGTGTCCCAACTCACTGTACAGTGAGGATATTTTCATCATTACTGCCAAAAACTTGGACGTTTAAAAATGCACATTTGAAAATGTATCCAGCCTTTTGGTTTCATCTCGACCCACTTCATCAGCCTCTCCTGCTCTTTGGGGAAGAGGCAGTGCTGGCAAAACTGAGCACGCCCTGCAGCCAAAATGCTAAAAATGAGGACCATAATATCAACAATTATATCGATTTCCATGGAGCTGCAAAATCTGAGCATCTGTCCCAGGAGATCTGAGAGGTTGGAACACCCAGCATGGGCACAGCACCACCAAGGCATTGTTATCCTGTCTGCTTTAACCATCCTGATGCAAAGGAACATTAATGTTAATTACCTGCTTCAGGAAACACCTAGGAAAGTTTTTTGGGTTCAGCAGCAAAAAAAAAAAAAGATTCCACCCAGACTACCACATTTGGTTTGATCCACAGCTCCTGAAGTCAGTGGGAAAAAATGCAATTAATGTCCAACCAATTGATGGATTGGGTCAGCACTCCAGCTTTCTGCACATTCAGACGTCTATTTTTTTGACCTCGGCCAAAAGATGTTAGAAGTTTTGGTTTTAATTAATTGAATGCTAATGAGCGGTGCCAAATTCACAAGAATGAAATCCCCTGTCCATCCATCGTGGTTCCCTGAGGTCCTGTGGAGTCCGAGGAGGAGCAGAAGGGCTCCACACCCGGGGCCGTGAGGGCACCGAGTTTCTGGTCAGACCCAGGGCTATCCATGCAGGAGCTGCTGTCTGTTCCAACATTTAAAGCGAGCACTAAAGTCTCCAGCAAAGGGATTTAGGTCAGTATTTACATATTTGTCCAGTGACATTATGGGTGCTGTCAGCTAATGCAACAAATGCATTTGTTGTTTTGATTGTTTATGTTTTGGTTGCTCAGGGTTTTAGTTCTGTTTAGATTGTTGATCTCTAGCAATGCATATACTTGGAATAAGGGCAAAGGCAAGGTCAGTGCACTGACAGATTCATTTCAGACCTTGCAGAGTTGCTGGATGCTCTTGAGGCAGTTCTTACGCCGACAGATGAGCTCGGGAACAGTTTCTCTCATCACCAGTGAGAGTCGAAGTTCTCATCAAGCAAATATTGTGGGGCAGTGAGAGCAGACAGCAGGTTCTGTCTGCTGTGGATCCTGATTTAACAACTTGGAGGGAAGTCTGCAATATAACTAAGGCAGGAGTACCAGACAGCCCTAGGAAAGCTCTGAAATGTTTCTGCTTGTCCTTGTGAGCCAAAACAACAAAAATAAAAGTACTTATTAGAGTAATTAATAGTGTTCAACACTGATTTCTCTTCTTTTTTGTTGCATGTTTTTCCTCTGCTACAAACCAGAGTTACAGATCTGGCTGATTTCCTATAAAACAGGGATAGCCTGCTCACCCAGCAAATCCCAAGATTTTCTAGAGGACACAAGCACAGTTAATTATCCCTATTTTATGGGTGAAATGAGACACAGCCAGGGACTTGCCTGAAATCGTCCCACCTGAAGGGGTGAGGTACTGTCACCTCAGTGTGAGGTCAACACTTCAGGCAGTGAGTAGCACTGCCCACATCTCTCATTGAACCATTTATATATAATTTATATTATAGAGATGGTTGTAAGAGTAGATGGTGGAGTATACAGGACTCTGGTCCAGTTTTAAGTATCACTATACCTTGTCTGTATATCTTAGTCATCCTTACACCAGATTTAAGCTACCAGCAGATCACACACATCCATGCCAGGTACTGAAACGTCCCATTATTTAAAAAGAAATAAAAGTAAAATGTACAGATATCATTAAAACCCCAACAAATACAGTGTTTTCCCACTGAAGGCATGTGTAGGTTTGATAAATACTTCCCAAGCCATCTTTTCCAGTCACTCCACCAACACACATCCTGAGAAAACAATATTTCCAAAGCATCCCAGTACAGGGGTCACCCAGGGCCCCGTCTCATCCCTGCGACTTCAGCTCCCTACTGGCAATCAGGATTGAGTTAAGAACAGCAGGTTTTTGCCCTTTATGGCTTAATAAATGTTCAGATAAGTAAACATGGACCAGGGTGGGCTTTGTCAAGGATAAATAAATGTTTTGAAATCTGATCAAGCAATGAATGCAATCAGCAAGGCCTGAAACCACTCTTAGGTCCATAGTTCCATGGCTACCCTGATCAACTCTTGATTTACATGATTTTATAACACAATTTTCTCAAACTTTTCTATTTTATTTTTATTCCAATCTACCTCTTTTATTGCATTGATTTGTAATTATTTCTTCTACTGCTGGTGTGGATTTTAACCTCTTCTGAACTCAGATTTTGTTTTCTGCTATCTGCGACTTGTCTTAACCCAAGATCTTAGTCCAAGTGGTTTTCCTCTTACGGCTCTGCAGTCCATGTTTACAGTGGCAGAGTTCAAGGACAGAAGTAAATTTCATTATCTTTTCTAATCACAGACCATCACAGCACTCCCCCTCCAGATGCCCGCATACTGCAGCCAAGAATTTAGGTTAGAAGGAAACATTTTAGGCCCCAAGGAACTAAAGCACTGTGTGACAAGTGGGCTGTCAATAATTATTAGGAAAACCCATGTGATGGTGTGTGAGAGAAGATCCTTGTTCTGTGAGGTGCCGAGACTCTCCAAGAGGGATGAAGGAGGTTCCACAGAAAATAACATGTGGAAAGTTTTATTTTTACCTGTTTACTCCTTAAAAAGGCATTTTCATCTTCCAAATGAACAACCTCTCCCCCTAAAATGCAAATAAGCACCACCATGGTTCTTCTACACTTCCCAGAGCGATGCTATCTGTAATTAGCACAAAAATTGGTGTATTTGGCAATTTTAGTGCTAGAACAAGGATTTCCTGGAGGGTGCCAGGTTGAGGTTGGGCTATTTATGACACTTCGTAACAAAGTGAGACACACAAAGCTGAAGTTCATCCCCAAAGTCTACTTTATCTGTCCCCCACAAAATTCACAGTGTCTGAGTGCGCTGTGACACGCATGTCACACCACATGCCACTTCTTCAGAGAGAAAGAAAATGTAGGAGAAATCCACGCTCAGAAATTCAGTCACTTCAAATTTTAACAAATAACTTCTCAGTCTTCCTCTGACATGAGAGCCTGTGCTTTAGAAAAGGTAAAAAACCAAAAGGAAATATGAACTTCATGTGGATCTGTCTGAAACTTGACAAATGCTCTGATTTTGTGGAGATAATGTATTACAGAGCTGGCATTAACTTTGTGTGTGTGATTTTCACTCATTTCCTTACACCAGCCCACCTGATGGCCCATCCCTCATCATTCCCACCAAAGCCAGGAGCCCGCAGACATCCACTCCAGTCTGACTTTGGCTTTATTTAGGATTTTAAGGCAATCTGAGGAAAGGCAAATTTACAGACCAGGAGTGGAGACACAAAAGTTACCACAGATTGAAAAACTCCTCTCTGCCCTCCCTGATTTGCATGTTCTTGGGCAACCTCAAAAAAGGATAAACCAAGTTACATTAGACTTCTTTCTTTCTTTCTTTCCAGCTGATAATGTATTTTACCTTCCCGTTGCCACAGGCTATGAGGGTGCACCAAATTGGTTTCTGGGGCCCAGCTGATGTCTGTTAATTTGTCAAGCCACAGTACCTCATTCCCACAGCCAAACCCCGAGCAAGAGTCAGTGCTTTGTGCAAAACGCCTGACGCCAGCAATCAAACCATGGCTGGAGACGCTAATGTGCCATTATGAAACACCAGAAAATGTCACAGAACTCTTTCTGTTATGGTGGTGGTGGGTCCAGCTGGGGGTTTGGCTACAATCCAGAGCTACATCCCAGCACCAATGGCAGTGATTCCCTGAGGAATCCCAACATCCAGGATCTCCTCGCTCAGACAAGTGCACAAGACAGAAGCAGGGCACTGACTGATCGCTTACAATTACTGCTTTGAACTGAAGCCTGGAGTCCATGGGAGAACTCTGCACACAACATTTCCCTCTAGCCATGTCCACATAAGTTAGAGACATGCTGTGACCTTTTATATTTATTTTTCCCCCAGAAAAAAAACCCTACCAATGTCTATTTTTTTCCTTTCTGATTTAAAAAGAATATTTGAGGTTCACTCTGAGATGGGGTTTTCCTTTTTAATTTTACTCTACATTTCACTGAATATTACTGCTAAAGATGCTCTTCATCATTCAGGCTAGGACAAATTTTCCATCCCTGTAATTTGTTTGTTTGGGGTTGGATTTTTTTTGCTTTGTTAAAGCATGTACTACACCTTACAGCTCTGGGCTTCACCTCACTATTTCTAAATACACTCCTTAATTGACTGAGATAACACAAATCATTTTCTTATTGATACAGAAACTCGTGTGCAGCCACAAGAGGAAGGCAGGTCAGGATCTCTCCTACACGCTGAAGGAGTGTCAGTGCCAAAAACAGCATCGTGGGTGCTCAGAACAACATTGCTGTGCTCTGGCACTGGAGCCCAGCTGGACACAGACCAGTAAAGTAAGAGCACAGCCCAGAATCCTGGGCAGCAGGGAACGGGGGGTTCTGCCCCTCTGTCCTGCTCAGGTGAGACCTCAGCCCTGGGGCCCAGCAAAGGAAGGACCTGGAGCTGCTGGAGCCAGGCCAGAGGAGGAATTCAACGATGATCAGAGGGATGGAGCAGCTCTGCTGGAAGAAAAGTCTGGGAGAGTTGGGATTGTTCAGCCTGGAGAGGAGAAGGCTTTGGAGTGATCTAACTTTGACCTTCCAGGACCTGAAGGGAGCCTGCAAGAAAGGTGGAGAGAATTTACAAGGGCCTGGAGTGACAGGACAAGAGGGAGCAGCTTCACACTGACAGCAGATTAGATACTAGATTAGATATTAGGAAAAATTCTTGCCTGTGAGGGTGGGGAGGCCCTGGCACAGGGTGCCCAGGGAAGCTGTGGCTGCCCCTGGATCCCTGGAAGTGTCCAAGGCCAGGCTGGATGGGGCTCTGAATAACCAGGGATAGTGGAAGGTGTCCCTGCCTGTAGCAGGGGGGTTGAAACTGGATGAGTTTTAAGATCCTTTCTTACTGAGACCATTCTGTGATAAAATTCTTTAGAAGAGCATAAATTTATTCAGCTCAATTTATTCTACCCCCAGTCCTCTCAAAGGGGTCATTGAGGAACTTAAAGGCTTTTGGGAGAGGGACAGCAGGGTGCATTCTGCAAACCTGCCCAGGCAGGGCCTGCTTTAACTTCTGGTTGGTTTAACTTCAGCTTCTTTGAGAGCACAGTGGGTGCCACTGAACCCTCCAGGAGCAGTGCAGGTCTGGTGCAGCTGTAAGAACAATTTACAGGGAGAGCATCCCACGATTATTTTCTTGACACACCACGTAATACCCAGATACTGAGCCCTAGATCAGCCAAAGCAATATTTACTTCCAGCAGTTTCAGTGAATACCTGTGAAAGGATTAACAGGGCCATTAGTAATGATTATCTACTCTGTGTCATGAGGTGTGACAAAAAACTAAGGTGCAAAATTAAGCTCTTCACTAACTGAAGGGGATTTTTGGCTTAGGTGGCTGTACAAGGATAGAGGATAGACTCTGCTTCACCTTATAAAATAAATATTAAAGATCAGTAAGACACAGTACAAGACATTTAACAGGGTCTGGGTGGCCAGGAGAGAGATGAAATAAAAGCTATTTTATAATAGCAAACAAATAACATGAATTATGTGAACCTGATGATAAAATTGCAATTTACATATTCCTGAATACTATTAAATATCACAGTCACTGGATCTTTTGGTGTAAAATCAGCCTCTCTGGTTTAGGGTAACGATGTCAACGTTTATTTTATTTCTATTTGGCAGTTTCAGACTGTAACACAGCAGATAAACTGCTCACATTGGGTTTTTGAAAGGTGACAGAGTGAAAAACCAGTGTTCTCCCACATCCCCATCCACAGCACCCAGCCTGTGCTCTCAGCCTGGAGTGGGTCCATCTGCCCTTGGCATTTCCTTTGAAAGGGACAGTTTTAGTCAACTCAGATAAATTTTGGACCAAATGTGATTCTCAGTAACCTGACTGCTACGCTGAGTTTGGGAAAAAAAAACCACAACAAAGCTTTCTCCCAGTCTTCTCAACAGCACTGGAGGCTTTTCCTCTCTGAATCTGCTGTGCTGGAGCTCCTTTGCTGCAGGATATTCCCTGCCAAGATATGCACTTGTAGGGAGAAATTATTTTCTGGATTTGAAGCTGTGTGGATCAGAAGCAATCCTCCATCTGAGCCAGCACATGAAGAGAAGCTTTAATTCATCCGCTGATGCCATGAGTGGCTTCTATACAGCCACGTTGCCATTGAAGAGCAGTAAGAACTACTTCTATCTAAATAAATCCATGTAAATAAAATCTAGATTGGTATATAATCTAAATCTAGATAAGAAATTAGATAAATGCTGTAAAGGGTTATAATACTATATTCCTACACAGATGGTCAAGTTTTCATGGATTCAACCAGTGAATGCCCACAATCCATGACAGAGAGGTCACAAACCAGAGCTTGAAGTTTGTGAATGTGGTGCAACTACTCCTGCAGTGTTTGGATTAAATCGGCCACAACCTCAAGGCTTGAATTTCTGTTCTGGACCACAGAGATTTCCCTTGGAAAAAAATAAATTAATTGAATTCTAAATATGCATCTCTGAATATGCCACTGGTAATGTGGCAAGTACCAAAACAAATATTTAACTTTGTGTTTTCACACATTGACTCTTTTCTTTTGGAAATAAATATACAAGTAAACCTAAATATGGTTGTCTTTTTCTCCAGCTATTCCAGTGAATTTGCATTTTGAGATTTGAATAGAACATTTAAAATACAGGCAGTTGCAGCCACCTTCACCAGATTGATCTATCAGTCACCTTACAGCATCCTTTGGGTTTGACATCTTCCCTCAGGACATCCCATGGCTTTCCCAAAATTGCACAATTACTCCTGATTTTTGCCTCACATCATCCTAAATGTTACGTTCCCCTGTTTATGTGCAACAACTTCTCATGGCTTCAACTCTACCACTGCCTGAAGACAGGTTAAAATTTAGTGCTCTTTAACAAAAACACTGGGACTGTAAATCTTCATTAGACCTTTAAAAATCCTGCCTCGGACTGGACAAAATTCCCTATTAATTCCTCTGTGTTTTCTGGCAGATATTAACGGGAACAAACCATGCTGCTTCCCAAGCTACCCAAGCTCAGGCCAGCATCCAACATCACCAGGATCCCACACCACCAGGAAAGGTCAAACCCACAAGAGTTGGTAAAATCCAAGAGTTTAAGTGGAACACATCCTCTTTTTTGTCCGACAGAAAACTCTCACTGCGGTTGGGTTTCAGTCCTCAGAGCAACCACTCAAGAGGTGTTTCCTGATGATAAAACTGGAGTCTCTTGTGTTTTCCAACAGGTGAAGTATCTAATAAACAACAGAATCACTGTGCTGAAGAGATTACACTCTGACACACTGGATGTAGGCAAACATTAAATTTAGCAGGGGCTCCCTGTGCAGTTATTCAGTGATTATTCCCTGTCTTGCTACTTCCCTCTCTTTTCAAAACCTTCAGCTTTCTCTTACAATGATTGTCCCAATGTCTTTGAGCTCCCTC
Source organism: Orthonyx spaldingii (assembly GCA_013397795.1). Taxonomy (NCBI): domain Eukaryota; kingdom Metazoa; phylum Chordata; class Aves; order Passeriformes; family Orthonychidae; genus Orthonyx; species Orthonyx spaldingii. The sequence continues at coordinate 3,541,404 of VZTJ01003580.1, forward strand.
TCCACTGAAGAGAGTCTCTTCTGCTCCACCAAAGTGCTGTGTATGAGGTCCTTGCAGATAAAAGGGATTCTGAAAGCTGAAGTTGTGCTGGTCCTGACTCTCACACAGGGATGAGTTTCACTCCCAGTGAATGTGCACATTTGGAGGCTCCACAATGCTTTAGACTCTCCAGTTTTCCACCTCTTCTGATGCCTTTTATTCCATGTGAGGCTAAGCTCAAGTTGTGGAATTTTTGTGTGGATGGAGAGGGAAGAAAGTACTTGCAAAGAATTACTGTTTTTAAAATAATTCCACATAGGTTTTAAGAAAAATATGTTGCTTAAAGTGACTGAACATCCTTCATCTAATTTCTGATTTTTTTGATTATTCACATACATTTATAAGAAAACTATCCTTGCCTCAAATACTGAATTTAACTTATTCTCTATCCTTTAATACATATTATTTATCTATTTCATCTACAGCTGCTGCTACTGTGTGGAAGCATCCTCAGACCAAGCTACTTTCCAGATGCAAAACATAAATATATATTCATTAATTCAGATATCCTTTTTAAATTATTATTTATCAAGCAGTATAGTGTTTGTTTAGTATTCATGTATAAATATATATATATATTAATTCTTTAATGATAACTTGGTATGGCTTCATTTTTCCTTATTCTTTTCTGAGCCTGATGCCTGGGAATTATCCCGTGAGGGATTTATAAACACAAGGTTGCAGATTTACCTGTAGCAGCACACTTATTTCTGATGAAAGCAAAGGGAGGAAAAACAACAGCAAACTAACAGGAACATCAAATTTAATCACAACAACCATTTTTATCATGAGAATTTATATGAAGGAAGGTATTTTATGGCTGTCATGAGACACTTCACCTATAAAAGAGTGAGATGTCTGCGTTCATGCAGTACATTTGCTGCGCCTTCCATTGCCTGGAGCAACTCCCTATATACAAAATTTTCCTTCTTTCTTTATTTTAAACTTCCTGAAAAGCAGAATATAAAAATTCTGCGTGTTCTTTAGCATTGCTACAGGGGTTAAATTGTTAATGCTTTACTTTCACTCTAGTTTTTTATCAAACTTTCTTTTTTCCCTCCCTGGGGATAAACAAATGGACAGCTTTCCTCTCTAGTATTCCTCCTTCCATTACCATCACAGCAGAATGCATCTGAGACTATAATAATTCAGTGATGAAATACAAAATGTCGCAATGCCATCTCTCTTAAAGTGAACTGAGATTTTGTTATGCCATTTTAGGTGCACTAATAGCTCCTAAAGTCCCATGGAGTATCTTAATGTGAATTTAATGAGCTGATAGCATATAAATGACAGTACTGTGAGGGTGAAGGTGACATAACCTTTTTCCTTCTGTTTGATGTTTGTCTTTGAAAAAATAGAGATCTTTTCGAAGTGCGCCACATTATTACAGCGTGCTGCATCCTTCAGCGAGGAGCCTGCCATTGTTTCAGCATTTTACAGCCCTTTCCTGCACTCTTCATGGCACTAGAAACACAGGCACTTTTTAGTTCACCATTAAGGTAACTAAAAACCTAAACACTTTTCCTGGCAGCACAATGCCAACTGCGCTTGTGGCCACGTCCATCCGGTGACAACCCATCAGTTTTGTCGTACTGGTGGCATAGAACTGGTGAAATCCTGTGTGAACCACATGGAAATCATCCATCTTTATTTCCTGGGCATCACCTCTCCATCTCCTAGCTCAGAGATCTCCTCACCAGCGCTGACTCCCGAACTCCATGTGTCATTACCGGAGCGTTGTCATTTATAAGGAGTTGCCTCCCCTGGCTCAGCGGTGTCACACCCCATTGTGCACCCCAATCCCAGCCACCTTCGGCGTGGTAATGGGCTGGAATCCCATCAGCACTGGCTTGGATCAGCACTGACACCACCACGCACAGGGCAGGAAGATGGCAAAAGATAAATACATTGACAATCAGCAGCAGACCTATAGGACACAGCCAGCAGATTAAGGAGACACCCGAATGTATGAGGTTATTAAAGCCTGTCCGAGTGCAGCAATGCAGCTTTTCCACTGCAGTTTGAAGCATTGTCCTCAAAACCTTTCATTCAAACTCAAGAAATGACATCTCAGTGGGTGATTTTTACCCTCCAGCATAAACACTTAGAGCTGTGTCAGCCAGCGATGTGATCGTTTCTATGCTAAAATGTTCTGCAACTCAAAAAAAGTTATTAACTTTCACTTCTCTTCATATTCCTTCAAAACAATATATAGATACGGAAATTACGAATCATGGGATAGTCTGAGTTGGAAGGGATCCCCAATGATCATCCAGTCCAGCCCCCGTCCCTGCACACACCCCAACAATCCCACCCTGTGCATCCCTGGCAGCGGTGTCCAAACACTCCTGGAGGTCTTGGGAATGTGCCCATTCCCTGGGGAGCCTGGGCAGTGCCCAGCATCCTCTGGGGGAAGAACCTTTCCCTGATATGCAACCTAAACCCCCCTGACACAGCTCCAGCCCTTCCCTGGGTCCTGTCACTGGCCACCAGAGAAAACACGGATCAGTGTCTGCCCCTCCCCTTCCCCTCTTGAGGAAGCTGAAGACTGGGATAGGTCTTCCCTCAGTCTCCTCCAGCTGAACAGACCAAGTGACCTCAGCCACTGGTCATACAGCTTCACCTCAAGGCCTTTCACCACCCTCATCGCTTTTCTTTCACTATTTATTTATTTATTATTTAAACTTTATCATGAGCCAGGCTCATTTCTTTTAATTTTATGCTCATTTGCTGAATTTAGGTCAATCAAAGGTTTCCTGGTTTCTTGATTTGTTTGTTAATTTTAAAACACTTGTAGGACAGACTATGAATCATTTCATAGCACAATTTCTATCTTTTCATAAAGTCTCAAAGTTGTTGCATGCAGTACATAAGACTAAGTGAATTAAATTTACAAAAGTTATTTCTTCCCCCAGTAGAAATGCTAACATTTGCTCTTCTGAGAGAGATGTACCTTGGGCTGCATTTGACAAAGGGGAAATAAATAAATAAAAAATAAGCAGCTTACGTGTTTCAAAAAGTTGGAATTTTGGCAATGTGTGAAATTTGTTTAGAAAAACCTTTTCGTTGCCAGGTGACGAGGCAAAACATATCACATATGCTTAACAACCAGCTCGTACATATTTTGTCTTTCCAAGGTTTCTAGGGCTGGTCAGGCACAATGATGCATTACAGCTGAAGGAGCTTCCAGCAGGGACAAATGTTTGTCTCCTTCCAAAAGAATTTTCCTAATCCTTAAGAAAAACAACTCAATATTTCTCATTGTTGAATGATTGAGTAAGGATTAATTCTGCTCTGAATTCATGATATCACGAGTGGTAATGTATATTTTGTGTTTGCTGAGGATGCAAGCTGCTGGGGTTTTGGTGCATGGTGTTTGTGAGCATTTCATGCTATAGTGCAGGCAGCAGTTCTGCTAATACAGATTTTTACAATACTCTGACATCTTATCCCTGTTCCACCATCAAGTAACAGCACAAGCAGCATTAATACACACGGATGACTAAGGATCAATGATGAAAATGTGTTAAAACATGTCCCACCACGTTCAAAAGCTACTGCTGGCATAGTCCGAGCACCTTTGCATCACTGGCGTTTCCATTTCACCAACATTTCCTTCCACTGATGCACACTGGCATTTCAGAGGAATGGAATAATCAGTTATGGTTTTGGAGGAAGTCAGAAAGAGCCGGAAAAAACCCAATCCGCACTCAGATTCCCCTGAAATCCAGAGGCTCGTCCTTCCCGTCCCAAACCCCAGCTCTTGCTGTGAACACTTACAGGGATCCCATGGCCTGCAGTTGGAGTTGATGGACTTCACACATGTGAAATTAATTGTGGGAATAAGTCTGAAACAATTACCTTTTCTTGGAATCCCAGTCAACAACTATTCCAATAAATCACAGAGCTGCTCATGTTATAATGACCATTAGTAATCAAATGCATCTGCACACTCAGCCTGTTTGCTGACTTAAAATGCTAAAAGGCAAAGAAGAGTTTGGTGCCCAAGTTCTCACATGCCTGATGTACAAAAGGACCTGCCTGCTCTCCTCCAATCACCCTCTGGACACAGAGGACCTGCCTGCTCTCCTCCAATCACCCTCTGCTACCTGCAATTATTAATTGCTTGTCATTATGCAAATGTGCATCCTGATCCAAATATCTTTAAAATGTTCACACCTACATACTCCAAATATTCTCTGTCTTTCATTTTGCATTCCAATTTTTAGTGTCCCTGAAAGAAAATTTCAGCATGACTCATGAGATTAAAATGTTTTATCTCTAATTACCCTTGTCAGTAGAAAGCCATAAATCAGTTTTCAAAAAGCATCACGGATTCATTTCGAACAATGAGCCATCATTTTGCTATTTCACTGTTCCTTAGAGGGGTTGCCCTCATGTCCTCTGTGTACCCAACTGAGTGTTGGCTTTTTACAGGTGGATTTGGTACCAAAAATTATCTGATCACAAACTTGACAAGTCTGCAACCCCTTTCCTCCATCCAACTGTACCTATTCCCACCTACCCTGGGGGTAAAACCAAGCTCACACAGAAAACTCAAAGCTAAGGAACTTTCTATTGGAGAGCACAACTCCTGGAATCAGATATCCACTAGGAGCACTTGAGCCTGCAAATTCCAGTTTGCTCTCCCTGCCAGTAAACCAATTTCCTAGAATCCTCATCAAAAGATAACAACAAAGGGCTGCAATGATGGCCAAACCCAATTTATTTAAGAGGGAAAAGGAGACCATACACAAACCTCTCTGCATGACTGTCCAGATGTGCTACGTCACCTGCAGCCATTAATATTCACTGGCCCTCCAATGCCTTAAAAATTCAGGTTTTATTTATTTTTTCCATCCTTTTCTTTTTCACTGTGGATTACACCCCTGCCTAGTACAAGGCATCCATTTACTCAGTGTAAACCTACACTGTGAGATATGATCCCAGATGAGGTATTGCCTCAAACAGAAGATGAAAAATATTCCATGCATTTTAAACATGAATCCAAGATCATAAGTTACACCAACGTGTAATACATTTCTGCTGTTCTCTGGCAGGAGAGAAAAACAAAACTGGCAGCTATAGCAATTGTATAATGGTAATTATTGAGGGAAATAATTACACAAAAACCTGTTCAAATTGTATACGGGATGGGATGACTCAAAGTGAGAAGAATTTAAAGTGATAGTTAATCAGAAAACCTCCCTGTGTGACACCAGGCAGCAAAATCAGACTAATACATGCATCTGTTGAAATCATTCTACCCTCTAAAGTTTGCAAAAAGTGGGCAAAAAGCAACTGTTCTCACTCGGTGGGGATTTCAGGGCAGGCTGGTTTACCAGGGAGGCTCCCAGCAGCATCAAGAAATCCCTACACAAGGGAAAGAAGGAAACCCTAAGACAATTTTATTCTAAACAGGCTGTAATCAATTCTTTTTGCTCATTCAATAACCCTCAGGTGCAGGTGGGTTCAGAAAATCAAGGCACCTCTTCAGAGGTGAGAAATGGAGGGAGATCTTGCAGTGGAGCCCCTGAATTCCCACGTGCACCTTTGAGGTCGTTTCTGTCTGTACCCAAAGTTAAAACTTCTTGTTCCAGAGGTTTCCAGCTGTGGTTCTGATGGCTGCCCTCATCCCTTCACCCCAATGTCTACAACATCCTGGATGAAACCTGCAGCTGCTGAAGTGGTCACCCTGGAAAAGCCAAGGAAGCCTCACACATCTTCCCTGTTTTGCTGGATCTCCTTCTGCCCTTCCCACACTGCATTCAGGCTCCTTGTTCTGTGTTCTGTTCCAGATCTTGCCTCTCAAACACCTCTCCCTACATCAAAAACTTCTGCTTCTCACGTCCCCTCTCTCCTTCCACCTAATTTTTAAACCTCTGTCCTCACTTCCAACAACTGGCCAAAGCCCTTCTCAAGAGAACAGCTTTTCATTATGTCTAAGGGAAAACACAGAAAGATCTTTAATTCATCTTTATTAGCTACAAACCTTTTCCTAATTGTTCCTTTTAGCCTGTTACATTACGTCTGTGTTGCTATTTCACCTCCCTCTATATCACATCTAATTTGAAATTGTTGTGACTCAGCTGAGGATTACAAGACAATAAAATATTACTTAGTTTATTTTAAAAGTTCTTCTCTTTGCCCAGACCGTTCATACAGGCAAAGCATCACATGCACCATCCTGTATTAATAATAACTTTTCAAAGTTTGTGTTGCAAGAAAGATGACAAATGCTTCAGGACACAAGTAAAAATGGCAAAAACTGTTCTGCTGACAAGTCAATTATAGACAGTGCAACTTGCTCAAATTGTCATATCAAAATTTGCTTTTTCTGAAAAGAAGAAGCTGTCACTATTATTTGGCAAGGTGGTTCAAAAGTCCAGCTTAGCTCAGTTCTTTTGTTCAGAGGGAAGAGCAGTGAGTGGTTCATATCATTTACAGTTAATTCTACCATTTCTTTCAGTATTCAGATATTGTATTTATTTCTTCAATGCACATAATCAGATCACTGCATTCTTTCTAATTAAGTTACTTTCCTCTATACAGTCCTTCAGTGTTATCCTAGGAAACAAAGACAGGGCCATAAAACCAAAAGCCCACCATGGACCAAGACAGTTAGAGAGCTGCCCAAATTTAAATTAGAATGGTACTTACAGGAAGGTAATAATGAATATAATTGCAATTTTAGGGTTTATGTGCCCCCCAGTGTTGTTTTCTTTGATGGTTTTACCCTTGAGGCAGCTCTGTAAGGTAGTGAGGTGAAAATACCCCTAATTTAGGGGGACAGACGTGAAGCACAGAGTGAAGTTGGTTCACTCAAGGTGGCACATGGACTCTGTGCCAGCCTTGGGACCTGGGAACTCATATTCCACATCTTCCTCAAGTATCTGACCACCAGAACCAGCTGTCCTTAGTGCAATTAGTCCTCCTTAGAAACACCATAGGGGATCCTTTTTAATGCCATAGGCAAAATCAGGGAAAATGCTTGTATTACTACAGAATAAAACACAAATCAAACCCCAGCACACAGGTGAAGAAAAGCAGCCCCTTGGGATATACACTGAGGTTTCCAGGAGCAGGAATAGGATATTTAGCTTCACGTAGATTTCTAAATCTTGCCAAGAAGGAAGGAGTTTAGATAAGATCCAGGCATGTTGGCTTTTCCTACTTCAGCCACTGTGTAAGGAAATGGCTGAGGTTTTCAAGACCAGAAGAAAACTCGACTACTTTTATATCACTTTTATGGGGGAAAGAAAAAAAGTTACATATTTTGGAAGAGGAAAGAAGAAGCTCTCATTCCGAAAAGTCAAGCCATTAATTCCTATACCCCAAGGCAAGAACCCTCACATGGAGGGTTACAAGGTCACCCATGAAGCCATTGGCAGTGTTGCGTTTCCCATCCCCTTTCCTGGGGTTAACACCTTCTGCAAAGCACAATCAACTTTTAAGGCACAAGATAAAACTTTAACAGTGCTCCTAATTAGAGCCAAAAGTGGGAGTTTCTGTGATGGCTAGGAGGGCCTTCGTGAGGGTCCATAAATTCCATTTCACTTGGGTCAGCCATCTATCAGGTGATAACTACTGCTCCCTGCTACCCACCTGGGCTGGCTGCAGAAGGAGATACAGAATGGTTTGGTTGTGAGGGACATTAAAGATCATCCAGTTCCACCTCCTTCCATGGGCAGGGACACTTTCCACTATCTCAGTTTGCTCCAAGCCCCGTCCAACCCAGTCTGGAACACTTCCAGGGTAGCCACAGCTTCTCTGGGCACCCTGTGCCAGGACCTCCCCACCCTCACAGGGAACAATTCCTTCCCAAAGATAAGGATGAAGCTGCAATTGCCATTGAACGGCTTATTCTTATAACCTATCACTATAGGAATGTTTGCCAGGATATATGGCATCAGTCTGATTTTCAGGGCATGGACTTGGCTGTTGTGCATATTTGGTTATGTCACTGGGAAATGTGTGTTCAGTTATGTCGCTTGGATGAACTTTTCCAAAAACTTCCCCTCTAGAGCAGCAGTGAATGGGATTTACAGCTCGAGCTTCCGAGCACCTTTACTACACAAAAACTGTTTATTAGCACAAGTTTTCCCTTTGTATGTCGTGTTTACTTGTTTCCCAGCAGGGTCTGCTGATGTTAATGGACTCACAGCAGTGCATTCCACTTCTGTTATTACAGGTCTAATTCAGTCATTAACATTTCATTAATGGACTGGCCTCCTCGCTGTTTGCATGGCTGTCTAGATATTGATGAGCTTTCTAGTATAGAAAACTGGTATTTAAGGCAGACTCTTAAAGGTTTATTAAGATGCTTGTGAACCTTCATCACATTCTGTCGTTTATTTCAGCAGATAAAAGCCAAACCCTCAGATGAATTTGCATTGCAAAAGTTTTCAGCACCTGAACAGAAAATTAATTCCATGCAAAAACCCCAAGGAGAGAAAAAAAAAACCCGAAAGTTCCACAGTTATATCACTTGGATACAAATCTTGAGTTCCTGCCTTAAAACCAGTGTTGGCTCAGCACTGCCAAGTCTGCTGCGCTCTACCTTGGAATTGCATTTCCGTGGGACACAAATTGATTCCTTTTTCCAAGGGGGTTCTGCAGCTCCACCAGCTCCCAATTTCAGACTGAACTGGAGTTTCTAATTCTTCCCACAACCCACTCCATCAGGAACAGTCTCACAAGTACCAGTGGAATTAATCAAACTAAGAGGCTGCTCAGAATAGCGAGGTAGTGTCTTTGGGGACCTTTAATATGATCACGAAAGAGCAAGGTTTGTCACAATTTTTAGACTTCAGTAGCTTTCTGGCTTTATCAACAGTGTATTGGAATCTAAAAACAGTCTCGGTAATACCTGTACCCCAGTGGAAGGTAAATATCTTTAGGAAATTGCTCAAAGGAGTTATGAGGTGCTTCCTTTTACAACATTTCTGCTTTTTCCCTGCTAAAATGTGAGTTTTGAGGCACCACAGAGAATTAAAATACACTGCATCATATCACGAGTGTCTAATGCAAGTGCTTCGTGAAAATTACTAATTTGATATCATAATTACGCTTGTAATATAAAATTATTAAGCACTGTCATATTGCACAGTAAATGGAACTTATATTGGTGTAATAAAATGTATTTCAATTCCACGACAATAACTTTATCATAGTCTTTAATGGCACCCACAGTTAACAAAAATAAGATGCAGCCAGGAAAAGCACCATTGAAGAGTCCCCTGCACTGCAATATTAGGTCACAACAGATGTAATTTGTGAGCTTCTTTATGTGCCAGTTTACATTTATGAACACCTGCAACTTGTGTTTTTCTGACAAAATGAGATGTTAAAAAGTCGAGGTAGGGTTGGAGACCAGTAAACAAAATCCCCAGCGTAATTTCCCTTAATAAATTCTGCATTTTCCATGCCTTTGACTTCTGCTTTATAAATGGAGCTGCAAATATTATTGATCCTAAATTCATATTTTTTTAAGGATCTTCCTGGCTCAGCCAGGCAGGTCCATGCCAGGATAACATGAAAATAGATCTCTTATTATGAAATCTGAAGTTTATTATTTTGATAAATGTAGCAGTGTTTGAGCAATCAGAGGGTGGGGGGGCAATGAGAAAGGAGGGACATTGGGACATTGTATTTTAATATTAATATGTTCAAGTGGTTTTTTCTCCTCAGTAGAACTGTCCTAGCCCAGAACGTATGAGCTACTTATTTAATGGAGGGGGAAAAAAAGGGAAGAGGAGAAGAAAAAGGAAAAGAAAAAAGAAAAAAAAAAAAAAAAAGAAGAAGAAGAANAAAAAGGAGAAGAAGAATTATAAGAAAAGATGCCAAAACCTCATCTCAACATTTTTCTTTTGTCTGTCAGGGTAAATAAAATGAAGAAACAAACCACAACTGGAGGGGGGGAAAAAACCCAGTCAGCTAAAATGTCATGACTTGCTTCTCTGCAGGTGTCAACTTGACTTCACTGAAATGGCACAAAACTTTGATTTTCTCATCAGGAAAAAATGTTTATTCCCTCTACCAGACCTAACAGATAAGAACATACTGTGTGTAACTTTGCATATTTTGATCCTGTGTCTAACTGTTCTTGAGACACATGCTAAAAATATTTTGTGTGCTCTGCCTCAAATTGGTGTCATGAATTATTGAATTGAGCCGTTACTTTTGCATTAAACTGACAGCCTTAATAATTTAAACACAGGTCTTTAAAAGACTTACTGTGTATTGATGATCTTCATGGGAAGAAAGAGACCCTCCCAATTATTTTATATCTGTCTTGATTTTTTTTGTAGGGTTTTAATGCATTGCATGACTTATCAGGCATTACTGGATGCCTGTATTATTTTAGCACACCAGACAACGTTTCTCTCCATTTGATTTGTCATTGAGAATTTAGCTCAGATATTCCTGTAGCCTGTTTTTCCAGTCATGGGAAACTCAGACCTTCTGAATGTTCAGGTGCAGCCCATGGGTACAGCTTCAATTCACCCCAGAAAATGAGGTAGAAAATAACCTTTGAAGTTTGGTATGTCTGTGTGGCCCTGGTCCATTGGATGGCAACCTTCTTGCACCTGAGCAATATCTGCTGCTCCAAAGGAAAACCAAGAACTGAGGGAAGTGTGAAAGAGTTCAGAAGTTACAGCTTGATTCAAGATAAGCCTCAACTTTCTTCTCAATTAATTTGAACCAAAAAAAAAAAAAAGAAGTATACTTTCTGTGGGGTGACAATCGCTGAAAAATGAAGGGTTTGGAAAATTTGTTGGCAACTCATTGCACTGGTGGCTTTACCAAGACCCCTAATCTTTTGAACCTCCCTCAAGTACACTGCAAAACATCAAAGAAAGAAGTGTTTCAAAATACCTCCCCAAAACCCAGAATAAACTCCCACAGCCTTCTTGTGATAGAACTGAGATGACAAAAATCAGAAATTCTGGGAGTCAGTTGATGTCTCTGATCCAGGGTGATGTGGCACTTAAGTAACACCATTGCTCATTTTGCACAGCACAACAGCAACAAAGATCACAAATATTAACTTCAAACACCACATAAAGTATGAATGATCTCCATTGCAACAAATTTTTAAAATGCATCATATTTCTTTCCCACATATGTCCTTGTAGCCTCGTAAAACAAACTGTTTCATTATATGGTCTTGTGTATATATATCACAAAATGTTAGCTACTGCTAAAAGTAAGAAAATAGATTTTGACATTGGAGAATTATTTCCCTGCTCTCCTGTGCCTCTGGATCTAAAGGCAGAGCTACTCAGCTGTTTAATCTGGCCTGAGTCCAGGACTGCATTCCATGGTGAGATGCCAAGAACAGCGATGCCACATGAAACAGGAGTTATCTTCTGCAAACTTGCAGTGATCACAGGGCAGTTTGTATTTGAACTGATAGAAAGAACAGTCTCGTTGTGTCTGGGCAGGAGTGATTCTCGTTTGGGCAACTAAATTTTGTCTTGTTAATCAGAAGATGTATGAGATGCTGTGATGGCTTCACTACACAGCATTTGCCAACCCTTCCATCCCATGCCTGGCCCTGCCTTCCCTGAGCATGTCTGCAGTTCTGAACTGCAGCAGAGGCTCACAAATTGCAGAGAACAGCCATTAAATGTGGGTTTAAGTTATACAGATAAACTATTAAGTGTTGAAATCTGGATGTGTATGAAAAACACCCCCACTTTTTTGTCCATTTTTGCACTTTAGGACTTGTCAAAGTTGTTGAGGTGGGAAAGCCTGGTTGCTTTCTGTCCTTCAGTTTAAAGTAGCTGTATGTGATGCCCTTTTAATTAATCCCCAATCCAGTCTGCTATCCCTGATTCAGTTTAATTAGCTTCCAAAAAGTTTAGATGATATAAAATGTATACATTTAAAGTGGTAAAATTAAGGTGCTTTCCCTGTGGTGTATGAAAAATTGCTTATCCTCTAACTTCTCCTTTGACACCTGAAGAAGAGTAAAGAGTCCAGGAAAGGAAGGATTTTCATTAAAGCATAGAAGTCAATCAACATTCAGGTACCACAAGAAGAAAGAGAATAAAAGCCAGGAAATCATGTTTATACTCATTGCTATCACCTCACATCCTAAAGAAAAATCCAACCCAAACCACATGAAAGCAAATAACCAAAAAGGTATTGAAGAGTAACATCAAGAAATTTTATCTCACCTGCAGCGTCTCTCCACTTTTCCTCCTGAAGTTGTTTTCATTTCAATATGATCTTGAATTTGCTAGAAATATTCAATTTGTTTATTAGAGGCAATATAAACTCTTCCTGATATGGAGACATTGAAATACCTCCTGGTGCATGAGGGACAGCCTATGAGCAAGCACTCCTTTATTCTGTGACATCCCCCAGGTGAAAACGAGCTTTAAAAGCCCAGTTCCCCGTTCCTTGCCACTGGAGGGATTAAAGAGATGTTTGGATGGGGCACACCTGTCCCACCAGGTGGACAGAAATTTTAGGAGCCAATTTAATTTAGATCTGTCTCAACATTACTTGTCAGAGGCTTGTAGGGAAGAGGTCACACACGTGCTGCTTGCACCAGGCAAGGAGGAGAGGATGAAGAGAAACTTGTCTTTGGAGAGGCTTTGCCTGGCCACCATTTCATGTCTCATAAGGGACAGGCAGCCAGCAGGACACTGTCCCCTAGGAGAGCTTCTGCAATGGGATGGAAAAGGGTCTCTGCCACTGGACCACAGTGCAGCCCTGGGCTGGGCCAATGCTCTGTGGCCAGTGGGCAAACCTTGGGTGGGGCCAGGGGTATAAAAGCAACTGCCACACAATCTGTGAGGATTTTTAGATCTTGTGCTTTTGTTTTCTCTAACCAGGTGGTCTTTTGGCCTTGGCTTTTTAGGTTTTGCGGTTTTGCTTTGTCCCTAGCCATGTGGTCTTTTGGCCTTGGCTTTTTGGGGTTTGTTTTTGCTTTGACTCTAGACAGCAGGGCTTTTGCGTCTTGTCCCTTTTGCCCTGACTCCAGCCTGCTTTTTGGCTCTTCTGCCCTTGCTGTCCCTTGCTCAGTCCTAACTCGCCCTCTCACCGGGTGAGAAGTATCATCCTGTGATGCTTTGTATGAGAGGGAAACACGGGAAAGATGGAAGGCTCTAGAAGAGGGCACTCGTTAGGAAAATGTACAGCAGCACATCAGAATTGCCCAGTCCTATGTCATAAAAATACTTTCAGTAAGAAAGAAACAGTCAGAGAAAAACTAAAAAGATGTACTAGCATTTAGTGGGTAACTGTACACAACCCTCTAGAGACCATAAAATAAAGAGTAACCAAAATGGAAGGGAATTCCTGGTTGGTTCAGTGCATGTTAAAGGTGATGAATGTTTTTCTTATTGAAACAAGTTGAAACTTGGAGAGACACGTGAAAGGAGATGGAAGAAGACACTGGAAATATAAAATGAGCATCAGAGCAGACAACCTTCCAGTCTGCACCATCATCTTTTACAAGTTCCGCCAGCGCTGGCTCTGAGCCTGCGCTGCTGCAGGTTCCCATGGCCGTGTCTGCACCGGGCATCGCAGCCCCCATCCTCTCTGGAAGGACATGGGAAGCACTCAGCCAAGGCTGCAAAGGGAATGGCACCACCCCTGGATGTGTGAGCGTCGGGATTTGCGTGAGGAGCAAAACCAGTGAGCGAACGCAGCTGTTCCAGGCTTTACGCGGCTTTTCATCCCTGAAGGCTTGGAGGCCTCCTGAAAGACACTCTGGGAGGTTGCAGAGCACCGTGCAGGTGGAGAGGGACCTCTTTCAGCATTTCAAAATGTTTCTCAGCCTCGGGGCTGCACATTCCAAGCAGGTTTCACTCGCACATTACCTCTTTTCCTTTGGACAGAACCGCCTTGCAGAACTCACCTACCCTGGCTTCAAGGTTCAAGGCAAAGGCACAAGACCTTCCCAAAGCCTTGGGAAATGTGCTCACTTTTGAAAAGCTTTCCTGTATTGTTTTAATGAAAATTCACCATGGTTCTAATGGAAAAAAAATACCTTAAACAGACATTTAACAAGAAATATAGGAGGGGGGGAGGACTCATTAAGTGTGAAGTTTCACAAGTATTAGTGAAACAAAAGACCCCAGCACACAAGTTTAAATACCAGATAGCTCTGTCACCCTCTGATTGCCAGGAGGAGTTAAAATTCAGGTCTCCTGTCTGGAAAAAGTATTACAGGAATATATTCTGAACTTTTCACGGTTCATTTTTTGTTACGAATTAGATCCATCATGAGATTTATTGAGATGCCTCATGTTTAATAAAATACTCATAACAGTTTGTGATATTTCACAGGATAAATAACAGGATTGTTAACTGTGTTTGTATAGCAGGTCTCAGGATAATAAATGGTTCATTCAATAATGAACTGACAACAAGTTATTCAGGTTATAAAAATATGGGAGATAAGAGTCAAAATAACAAAACTCAAAGGATCAGACATTCAGACAACATTGGAGTCCAAAACCAGGTTGCCCCATCATTTAAATTCTGAAACCATTTGAAACAAGAGGGTGGAAATTTCCACATAAAGCATTTTCCAAGCCAAATCCACAACAGGACAGTGAAGACAACTGTTCTTTTATTTCCAACACAGCCCAAGATATCTCAATCTTCTCATGTTATTCAAATCTAATAAAAGATTAATATCCTTTTAGAATAAAATAATATAAAAGTATCTGAAGATAAACACATAAAAATTATTCATCTTGTCTCTGCCCCTCAAAGAACACATGAACAGAGAAAGTTCAATACATTTTAAAAAATACATTCTTTAGAAAATATGAACAAGTGAAGACTCTCTGAGTATATTTGACTTCTAAATAAATTGCTTTCTTTTTTGGAATTGCTGAGAAGGCAGACACTCAGTGAGGTCAATGAGACTTACTGATTGCACAGTGTTACGGAAAATTAGGCTACTTATTTGGGAACTAAATATGGATGTTAAGAGCATTCAATGGAGTCACACTTTTGAGCATTTTGGAGCTGGCCTACATTTTAAAGAAAACTTTGAGACTTTGAGCAATAACTTTTTGGAAGAACCAGATATTTATGATGCCCTTCGTAGCAATTAAAGGCAATTCACAGAACTGAAAAGATGATTTGGGCGGGGAGGAGGTGGCTTCAATTCCTGTAAGGAGACATCAATTTGCAATCAACTCAACTTAATTAGGGTGCTCCCAATTCTTAGCAGTTTTGACTCTGAGGTATTTAAAGGACAAGGAGTGGGTCCCCAGGATGGTGTTTGCTTTAGCAGTATTTGATTCCCACCTATATGTCAGGATAAAAAATGATGGAGAAGAGACAACTTAAAGAGGACACACGAAGGAAAGGGTAGCAAATAACCACTTTCTGTTATTAGTGTGATTGTTCAAATTCAAAGAACACTCTCCAAAAGTCATTCTCATCTGCTTTGTCCAGGCCAATTTATCTCCAGAGTTTGCCCATCCAAGTGTCAGCGAGAAGCTGAGATGTTCCTGCTGTTTAATTCTTTGATGTTCACAACAATAAAATGACCAAACAATGAAAACCTCCCTCTCCCCCCCCCAAAAAAAGAAAAATAAAAATGAATGTTTGAAATGGCCATTTCAAACTAAAACAACTGCTATTGCTATCAATTTAAGTAATCACTTTCCCAGCTGACAGATGCAAAGCTCTCCCTTCAGATAATGACTTTTCCAGCTGACGAGAGTCAGGGAACAGGAAGTGTATGTGGGGATAAGTGTTTGGGAATTAGAGGACAGCCAAAGTTTGTGGCTACCTGTATTATCTGCAGGAGGTTATTTTACTTCTACTGGCACATTTTTATCTGAAATCAGCAAAAATGAATCTTTAAAAATATGTTTAGTGCAGCAGGATACTTTTTTTACAGTACTAGGCAATTTTAAAAGTTTTTTTTTCTTTTTTTTTTCTTTTCTGCTTGAGATTAAAACTCATTCCATCAGGCAGGAGCTGCAGTTTTCACCAGAGCTGTCACAGGGCAAGGAGAAAATGGTACATGGTGTTTGTTTCTGTCTGCACTCCAGCCAAACCTGTTCCCTGATTTCCAGCAGGGTTGGAAATGCAAATGCTTCCTGGCTAAAAGAAATAAAGATCCTTTTTGAGACATGGCCCAAGCAGAGAACTGGCAAACTGAGCTATATTCATACACTTCACTGTCCTAGGGAGTATTAAGGAGGTTACTCCCAGTGTGCAAAAGGAGAACCTCAAGGCTTATCCAACACTTGGGACATTTTTGCACACCCTAAACCCTCAGTGCTGTTAGATGTGGCTTAAAAGATGGAAATAATCAGCCAGTTCCTAATGATACCTCAGCTGAGCTCTTAGAGACCTTGTAGAGTTACCTGTCCAAAATGGGGGGATCTTACTCACCTGGAGCTGCCAGAGAGGACATGCCATGTCCTTGTCCCATGACAGAAGAATGAATTTAATTCTCTGTGGAGCAGGAAAGGAGAGGCCACATTAAACCTCTCTCTGGAGCTGTCAGGAGAAAATCACTGAAAATCTGATGGCAGTTTCATGACCCAGCTTTTTCCTGTAGACCGACATGTCAGGCACCACTAAGTTGCCTTAAAATAACAGAACCTCTATGTTAAAATTACTCTGCTGGGCTGATCATCATAAAAAGTTACAACCCAACATCAAATTTTAGCTTTTACCAGGAAAGGAAAGGCTGAGGAACTTCGGCTACGAGTCTGTAAAAGTAGCACCATAAGCTGGCACACATGACTGTCAAGCTGATATGAAATGAGATATTCCTATTCATGATGACAGACTGAAATTTTTATTAGGTTTGACCAAATCAGAAGCAAAATACTGTAGGGGTTTTAATCTTGTGTTCCCTGTCCTGCAATATTAATACTGTAAAAACCAAAAAACCACCAAAAACCAAAAAAACCCCCACCAATTTTATAAAGAAATAGGATGAAATTATTGAGCAGCTGTATCAGTCTTCATGTGAATGATTCCCCAAAATTACAAGAGTAGTTACCAGTTTTTCAATTTAACTCTTGCCTTATTATGCCTGTTTCTATTTCTTATCTCCCGATAAAATTTGCTTTTTCAAGTTAAACTTCCCACAGTCATAATAATAAATGGAATATGAGGCTTGAACTTGGTGTCTCTGTTTTTTCTCTTCTGCTTTCACTGGAGGTATAAAACAGGGTACATGAGAAAAGCAACACACCACAGAGTATGGAATGGAAATGAACTATTAAAGTCATGATAAGAACTAGGGAGAGAGACTCTGAAGTATGTGTGGAGTGAAATATGATCTCTTAAAAAAGAAAGGATATGTGAAGAAAAAAACAGCATGCAAAAGTGGCAGCATTACATGTTCATACTTCATGCTCCTTTCTCTATCACATCTCACCCCACAATTTTCCTGCTATTTCTGCATCCTTAGCATAGTTTCTGCATAAAAATATGGGTTTTTATTAAAAACAGCAAAGAAAGGAGAAGTGATTGTGGCAAGATACGGAGTTTCACGTATGAATAAAGGAGTGCAAAATGTAAAACGTGGTGGAGTCCCCATCCCTGGAGGTGTTCAAGGAATGACTGGACGTGGCACTCAGTGCTCTGGGCTGGAGACAAGGTGGGAATTTGTCACAGCTTGGACTTGATGATCTTGAAGGTCTTTCCCAACCTTAATGATTCTGTGATTCTGCAAAAGAGCAACCCCAGCCTTCCACAGAACCTCCCAAACATGGAAAGTCCATTCTCTCATTAAACAAAATTCCTTACTGAAGCATAAGGGAGGTCTCACAGCACACAATGATGACAGGAAAAGCAATCCAAAGCTCCACATATTGTTTTATTTACTTTTAAAAAAATTAAACTCCATTGCAAAGCTGCTTTGGCCTCACACCCATGGCATCACACTCTATTACTTCCCTTTGAAACATGTCTAGCAAACTTTAAAAGCCTGTCCCTCCAAAAGCAGAGGCCATACAAATACTTAAGGGGTTAATAAACTATTCCAGTATACCAAAATCACAAGTTTTATACCTCAGCCCTGTACAGTTGGAGCTCCTAAGAGAGGAGTAATTGCATTGTAGTAATGTTAAGGTTTGATTTAGCTTTCTCCATGGACAGAATGAAGTGTGTCCTTACTCCTCAGGTGTGAGACTTGGCCACTCTGCCTTTTGCAATATATTACCCCAACACTGTCAGAAAATGCTCGGCAGCGCCAGTTCTTACTAAACTGGGTGTGTTATAAATCCGGGGTAAGGAGGGGATTTCTTATGCCAACAATGCTTCTCAACCTTTACCTTATTACCACACTTCTTGGCTGCTCTGAGATAAAACTCTTTTAAGCTCTTTCTTTTTTTTTTTCTTTTACTGCTTGTGTGTGAAATCTCAGATAACGGAGCCAAACGCAGGGAAAGTTCAGGGCGGTTTTACGGCTCTGTTTTATCAAAAATTTTGATCTACAAAGCCTGAACGCACAAATTCATGGCTGTGGGATGAGGTCAGTGAAACCACACCCATTCCCTCGACAGACCTTCCTCCTCCTTAAGTGGACAACTTTATGTGGGCCACAGAAGTATGCCCTGAATGAGGAGAAGCACTTGCCCCTGGATTGAATGCAGTGCCAAGTAAATCAGGAATTCTCTACGTGGCGGATTTCAGCTCCATGTGTGCTGGAGACACATTATCTGCGAGTTCTGGAGGTGAAGTCCCTCTTTAATGAAAGTCAGCTGAGCAGGAATAGCCTAGAAACACCAGCGGGAGCGCCGAGGGAGAATGACAAGACAGGTTTGGCACAAAGGGATGCATGAAACAAAATAACCACAGTGAAGATTTCCAGAGGAAAAAAATGTGGATTGTCCTGTAAGAGGGAAAGTGTGACACGAGGAACGGGGAGGAATGGCAAACACATGTCAAGCAGCACATTTTATTTACCTTTCATTAGCGTGTCTTCCTAGGAGAAGGTTAAATACTCCAGGAGAGGGATGGGATTTTTCTTGTGTTAACTAATCCAGACAAAAGTGAATGGAGATTTGCTTTCTTCAGCATTCATTGATATTAATTGCTTTATTGAACTAGCTGTGGGAACATGGATTTCCCAATGCCAGCATAAAGGATCATTATTTATAAGCTAACTGATCCCACAAATTCTACACTTAGCTCAACATTTCCTTTGGAAACCCTGTAAGAATCTTTTAAAAAATCATTATATTTCATACTTTACACTAAGGCACACCAGCTAAATGATACAGGTTTTCCAGGAAAAGAAAAACAAGTTTTTAACGCTCACATAACGGACTCCAAATCAGCTCTGAAATGCTGCATATCATTACATTTTTCCTCCCTTTAGTTTTCATTTTCTCCCTTTTCCCCTGACTTACAGGTGTCCTTAGTTACAGCCATCAGTAAAAACAAAACACATATGCAGGCTATAAATCTGTATTTGTGTACTAATTCATAAGAGTAAAATATCTTCAGTTGCTCCTTCCAATTTCCTTTCCCAGTTCAATTCATAATTGTGCTGCAGTATATTGGGCTTAAGTTTCAGGAACTCTACTTTGTCCCAAAAGGTTGGTTAGATGGAGACCTGCAAATGTAGATTCTGGCTTCAAGGGAAGATATTTAGCAGCAGAGAACCCAAAGCACAATAAAAGCAACTAAATAAACACCAAAACCTTTAATCAAAGCACTGAGTTATCACTGTAACCCTTTGGAGATAGATATGGATGACTCAGTCCATCAGAGTTCATGCAAAAATACACCAAGAAGTTAATAAATTTGAAAGGGAAGCCAAGAATGAATGTTAAGTTCTTTTGTTCCAATATATCCTAACAATGCTTACAGCATTGCTGCAGTTAAGCTCAACTTTGCTGTTCAAAGACCAATTTTGGGGCTTTATGTGCTGGTTTAAATCATATCTGAGCTAAACATGGTATGCAAATTGCAGAGTGACAAATGTTTGTTTTACTTATATTCCTTTCTCTTTATATCACAGTCAGAATCCTTCACCAAAGCCCCCCAAAAGCAATCATTTTTGGCATAGTTTAGATGCCAAATTTGCAAGCTACAAAGGAAGAACGAGGATATACTTTATAGTTGTAATCATTCTTCCTCTGTCAGAGGGAAAGAAAAAGCACTTTAAATGGCCTGAAAAGAAGCAAAGTATCCCTGGAGAAGACACACTTGACTAGAAAGATCATAATATTGCACAGAATTAGGTTAAAGCAGATCCAAAGGCGACAAAACTTTTTGCCTGGGACGAGCAAAGTTCCAAATGTAACTCAAGTTACATTTGAGGATCCTTGGCCAGGTCAGACATTTCTAGTTTGCCTTATTAATGCAAAAAGGATTATTAAAAATAGATATTTTACATAGATATTGTTGACAATCTGTGCAGGAAAAGTGCCTCATGGTTGTGTTGATAACCAAAGCCTGGACACGACAAACCTTGGCTTAAAGAGGTGCCACTGGTTGGCTCCAAAGCTCTTCAGCAGAATAAAGTGAACAAGAGGTGAAGACAAACGTGTCTATCAGGTTTCTAGTTAAGTAATCGGTTTTGATGATGGAATTTCCCAACTTTTCAGTTTTCAGCACCTTCAGAAGAAAGGAGTTGTCCACATAGGACAACCAGGACTTGATATGTTGTGACATGTTGAGGGCCAGGACCTGAGAGAAAACAAAAGAGCTTGGAGGGCTTTTAGAGAGAAGAGGATCCTGAAGCCACCAACCAGCACATCCAGAAATTACCAGAAATCCCAAATTCTTAGAAATCCAAAACATGAAACAAAATTTCAAGTTTTCTTATCAACACGTTTCATGTGGGACCATTACCACAAAGGAAAGGAAGCAGTTGGGAGCCTCCTCTGTGTTATTTCCAAGACAGCATTTTTTAGCTCTTTCCTCTGTTCCCGTTGCTGTTCCCTTTGCAGAACATTTCAAGGTTTCTGAATCCATTAAATTGAAGATTTAATGGAGTCTATGTTGCCAATACATGGCTTAGTTTAGCATTATTTGTATGTACATGTGCAAGTGTGCACATACACACTGTGAACTTGGAAAGGGACCCAAGGCTTGCTTAGGTGGAACTGGTCACACTTTGTGTTCAGCTGAAGTGTTCAAAGGAAAACCTAAAAAAAAAAAAAATCTTTACATCTTTTACTCGAATTGGGCTGGCATGGAAAATCATGTTCATATTGTACTCATTTGTGGTCTGCTTCTCAGGAATTTTAACAGATGACAATTCAAAGATAAATTTGCTTTAAAAATAAATGATGAAAAATAACTGGCTTCCCGGCTCTTATTTCATAATCTCAAAAGTATGTTCAGATTTATATAATTAAAGTAGAAAATAGAAGTCTAAAAATGAAACCCGGCTTTGCATTACAGCAGCCAGCATTAATAGGATTCTTCTTCCAATTCCTTTGTTGTCTGCTGTAGCACCAAACTCCACCATGAGTGGGGAAAACATGGAATTCTGACCTGCTCAGGCTGTGATTGATGCCACAGCCCATTAAAATATAAACATGCTCACAACTGGGCAGGTGCTTTACTGAGCTAAAACCCAAAGTTGGGACACTTTGGAACAATCTTTTCTACCTTTTTATGAATTGTGCCTTTTAGCACTCATTCCCTTCATTAATTGAGATGAAAAAAAAAAAAAGAAAAAGACTTATTTTCTTTCTTGCCCACAATAATTTGGAAGCAGAGAGTGTTACTCTGTAACACAAAAATAGTAAAAAGAGCCAAATCAGCTCAAATATAATTCTGAGGGAGGTGTAGAGTCTAAGGTCTGGCTGCAATCTTAAGGTCAGCTGTATCTCCATCTCTGGAGGGCAACAAATTGCCTTGCTGGACATGGAGCTGAACAGGAATCCAGCTCTGGGAGGGACATGGAGCTTCTGGAACATCTGGAGGAGACCACCAGGATGATCAGAGGGATGGAGCAACTCTGCTGTGAGGAAAGGCTGGGAGAGTTGGGATTCTTCAGCCTGGAAGAAAGAAGCTTTGGGGTGATCTAAATATGGCTTTCCAATGCCTGAAGGAGCCCACAAAAAAGATGGAGAGAGATGATTTACAAGAGGAAGTAGTGATGGGACAAGGGGGGATGGCTTCAAACTGACAGAGAGTAGGTTTAGACTGGATATTAAGATGAAATTCTACCCTGTGAAGGTGGTGAGGCCCTGGCACAGGGTGCCCAGAGAAGCTGTGGCTGCCCCATCCCTGGAAGTGTCCAAGGTTAGGTTGGAGCAACCTGGGATAGCGGGAGGTGTCCCAGCCCATGGCAGAGGCTTGGTATGACATGAGTTTTGAGGTCTCTTCCAGCCAAAAACATTCCATGATTCTATGCTAACAGCTACAAGATTCAGGGATGTGCCAAGAAATTAAAAAGACACCGAATAAATGAGCAAGTGAACTAGCAAATACAACAAGAGATCAGTTTGCAGGACCAAAAAATCTGTGGCCAAGTAACGTGGTGCAGCTGGTTACTTCTCTGAGTATTGTTAATACAATGACACTCACACCCGAAAGGAACAGTGAGCACAGTTCAAGCAGGGAACCACTGAAAGAAGTAATGCAAAACCACACTCAAATTTCACTCTGGATAGGCCTCAGCTCAACTCTACGATTTTTCATTTGTCTTCTGAGTTTTCACCAACTCTGAGTGTTTGGGTGAAGCATAAATTTGATATGGATTTGGAAAATCAACAGCTTGTGCTAACAGAGACATGGAATCAAGAACAACAATTTCGTAAGTCAAAACCAACAGAAATAATAGTGTTTATACTTCTCTACCAATTTAGATTTTCAGGCTTTCAAATTGATTCAATGAAAGCTTCAGTGACATTCTCATCTATGGGATTGCCTCTTTCTCCTTTTCTGTAGGACCTGCATAAACCCTGGGTGCTGACCATCCCTTTCTGCCTATCCTTTTCCAGCTTTACCTCCAGCACCTCTTCCTCTTTATTGTCTGTTGTTTCTTCAGCAATGCCACTCCTCAGGTGACATCCATCCTCTCCCTGCCACTCCTCTCCTCATCCATACTTACCTCATGTCTGTTCCAAGGCCATCTTTTCCCATTTTTCCATATCTGTGACTTCCACGGTGGCAGTAAGAAACCAGCTTCCTGATGAATGGCTTGAGAGATGACCGCGCATTCATTTATTGACACATTATCGTAAAATAATTGAGACCTGTTAAAACGAATAGAAATCTTGATGCATGATATGAATATAACATGATTGACTGGATGATCTACAAATCTAAGTCACCACTCATTCCTTGTCATGTTCGATATTGTGTCTAGTTTTTAACCAGATTGAGTCAGTGTCCCTGTCTTCATGTGTGTTTTTAGCAGTTTTACTGCAATAGGATTCTGACATAAATTATAGTCTTGGGATTGCCAGCAATTTTGTTAATAAAAACAACAATAATAAAGCAAAACAATTCCTTGTGGTAGGCTAATCTTTTAAGCTGTAAAAGCCTGGATTGATTTCCGAGTACTAACTCATCTCTTGTGGATGAGAAGGATTGAGCAGCTTTCTGGACACCAAAAGTAAAAACTGAAATTGAAAACTTCTCATCCACTTTCCAAGCAGAGTGGAATTCCAGCACATGGAATCACCAGATGGTGTGGGTTAGAAGAGACCTTAAGGGTCACCTACTCCCCTACAAAACCAGGGACACCTTCCACCATCCCAGGGTGCTCCAAGCCTCATCCAGCCTGGCCTTGGACACTTCCAGGGATCCAGGGGCAACCACAGCTTCTCTGGGCACCCTGTGCCAGGGCCTCACCACCTTCACAGGGAAGAATTCCTTCCCAATATCCCATCTATCCCTCTCAGCTTTTCCTCAGCAGAGGTGTTTCACCCCTCTAATCATCTCCTCGTCCTTCCTTGGAACCCCCTCCAGCAGATCCCTGTCTTTCCTCTGCTGAGGACCCCAGAGCTGGACACAGCAGTACATTAAAGTATAGTATTGAAATTCCAAAGGCCTTGTCAAATTGGAGAAAAGACTTACAATTCCTGTTTAATTAAAGAAGGCAAAATACACCTTTTATGGTTAGTTAGGAATAGCCAGGGTGTTAAATGCAGAACTGGGGACATTCTGTTAAGGCAACAGCTCTGTAGGACAGTTCCAAAAATCAGAATCCTAAATGCTACAGCAGTGTAGAAAAAGGATGCATAACACCTCAGGAAGCGTGCCTATGGATACAACTGGAAATAATATGGAATATTCTCCTGTATTTCTGGGTCCTGATAATACTTGATCCAACTGTAGTGCTATAAACAGCCATTAAATACTCAGGTCAAAAAAGACGTGGACAAATTGGAGACAGATTAAAAGAGAAGAGTGGTAATGATAAATATCTAGAAAACCAGAATTTCAAGGGAAAAATAAAAGGTAAGGAATTAGAACTGGTTGTTCTATAAAGGAAGAGACTGGGGTAAAATACAAAAGGAATAAAAATGTAAACCAGAAAAAAAACCCCTCTGGCTATTTTCATTGGTGAAATTTCAGGGAAAAATAAAAAAAAATAAGCATTTGGTTGTATGGAAAACATCTCTCGAAAATGAGAAACATTTTGTGCAATTTCATTAGGATTTACATCCTTTAATGTGAGATAGACTTAAAATCTATTTTTAACCAAAGAATCTTATTAAAGTAAGAAGATTGCCTGGTTTACTACTTGTAGTTGTTTCAAGCAGTGGTGGCTGATGATGCTCTTTATAAACAATAGGGAATAAATTTAAACAAGCTAAAAGATGTTTAATGTAAAAAAACTGCAGCTTGAGAAAAAATATGTTGTTGTGGATTGCATATTTTACATGCAATTTATGCTGCAGTTTCTCTTCATTAACCACATCTCGCAGATTTTTCAAAGCACCAGCATGAATATTATTAACATGTGTTAAAAGTGTGTTTAAAATAATGTATAAAGCTCTGTGTTTAAAGCAAAACTTTAGGTGTAATGAACAAGGTTGTCTGTATTTTATATATTGGTTTGTGTGTGTGTGTGTGATATATAACCCAGAATATGTGTGCATAAATGCACATATATATTGCTCGTGTTTTAATTAAACTGAACCAGACCTTAACAAGAACATCTAATTCATAATTCTCTCATTCTGTTCTATAGATTCTTATTAGTTAAAGCAGATATAATCCATTCTGAAACGTGACATATAGAAATTAGCAGCAACTCCTTTTGCTGTATTCCTTTCCTAACCATTGGTTTCTGTTTGCTACAGAAATCTCAGGGAGTAACTTGTAGCTTTCAGTTTTAATCTGCACTACACCCCCTTTGCATCCATCCTCCAAAATTGCTTTTGGTAGATTGGTATTGATAGAAATCATTGATAATGGCAGACACAGGTATTGAAAATGACAAAACCCAAGAATATGAAGTCTGGGCAACCAACAATAACTTTCATTTCTGATCTTCCCTTGATGCTTAATGCTGAGGCTGTCAAGGGTGAAGCCTCAGAAGGATTCAGGGTTAAGCAATCCTGGCTGATCCTTCAAGCCAAGTCTTGGTCCTGCTGCCTGGACAATGCTGAACAGAGGAGAGCATTGCCAGTGGTTTCATGCTGTGCCAGAGTTACTGGAGCCAACACAGGATTGAGGAAATCAGAAGTATTAACTGGCCCTATAAACATTACTATAAATTAGAATTTAATTCAATGGGTTTATGCATCAACATGATCAGGTAATTCACCCAGACAAGAGGGTTTGTCAGTACCTATTGGGACGTGTCACAATCTGGAGATGTGACAATTATTTTTGCACCAAGATTTCCATGCCACACTTTGGAGTTGCCTCCTGCCTATTGCACTGCCCTTCTGCTTGCTCCCTAAGCTTTTATGGAAAAGACACGATCCGAGCCTCCCAGGCTCTTTGTAATATCCAAATAGATTTCACTGCCAAAGCAGAGGTGTAACCAAAGCTGCCACCGAACCACAAGCACAGCAGATCCTTTTGTCTCCCCTCACCTTGTTTAAGAACCTCGGGTATCTTTGCTTCTGGTAAATGTTATTTCCATACTTGTGCATTTCTGCCCTTTACATCAGGGCATGTTAACCAACAAGATGATAACAGCTAAAAATAGTGAGTTTTCTCTCTTCTACCAGCAAGCAATCAAGTCTCTGAAGCCGATATGCAACCCCAAATTCTCGGACTAAAAGTTAAGGCAGCCTTTCCCTGGGGAAAAGCTAACTTCATTTCTAAAACACATTTGATTTCCTTTTTCTAATCTCTCCATAGCCTTTTTACACTGCTGCGTGCTTTAATTTTGCTTTCAGTCAGAAGTTTAAAAACTTTAGCTTCTAATAACTGGAAAAAAATGGTTATTTAAAGATAACTGCAACTTGCTTAACATGCCAGACTATCATATGCTCGCTGCTTTGAAGCTGCAAATTAATGACGAGCAGGAACAGTGACTATCTTTCAGAGGAAACTGACCTCTTTCTAATGGCTCATCGCTAATGTCATCTGTCTGCTGCATCTCATTATGGGAATTTCACGGAGTAAGAAAGTATCTTAAGGCTGTGCACAAATAAAAAGGACCTTCTAGTATTGAGCACTTTGAAAATTTTTGATCTCTCAAAATACCTTCCTTAGATACTGGTTTCCCCTTTTGTGCATGGCACGCTGCTTATGTCATCTATTCTCTGTGACTAATTATGTTAATTTTGTGCCATAAAAGTAACTGAAGGCTGTTAAGGAATAAAAGCTTTTGAGTGGCCTTATTTCATAAACACCCCTTTTGAACAAGGCGCATTTAGTCATATTTGCAGTAACAGAAAGAGTCTTGTGCTAAAAATACAACAAAGGCTCTTGAATATGGCCATTTATTCCTACTTTATTAGGTAATTTATGAAAAGTATGAAGGGAAGCCTTTTTGTTACTATAATTTGCATAAAGCTGGTGCCCCATTAATGAGATAACTTCCTGCCTTTTGTGTACCACCAGCTGGAAATAGAAATATAGGAACTTTTCTGTCTCCCAATTACTTAACCTGCTGAGTTCAGAGTTGGAGAGTAAACAGGATTCATATCAGTCAAAGACGTTGAGTTCTGCCGCTCTATCTAAAATATTTTCATTTAATTAAGGAGCCAGTGGAAGTGAAATATTAAAAATACACTAAAAGTCCATCAGCTCCACGAGACCAAGGCTTTAGACCTGGCTCCAATTTTGCACCTGTCTTTTTGTGCTGTCAGTCACAATTAGTTGTGCTCCAGACTAGATCCATCACGAATCAAGGCAGGCATCTAAACCTGACAGTTTGAAGGGCTGTGGGTGCCAAAGGATGCAGATGGGTTCTAGACATCATTTAAAAATCACCTAGAAACTCGATTGGCATCCAGGGCCCAGACACTCATGGAAATCCCATTAATTGCCTCTGCTGTTAGTACTTCAGATATTGTGATTTCGATAGAAAACTCCCTGCTGCAGGAGGAACAAGTGCGCATTTCCCAATGAGAAGAAAATTCCTCCTCTATACCACTGATTTTTGTGCCAAAAGTTCAATCTGCCGTTGGATTGGCTCATATGGAGCAGTGATTCTTGTCACTCTGCTTAGAAACAGAGGTATTCACATTGGCATTTTTTTTTTCATCAGTTTTCCAAGTTAATAGCATCATTTTGTCTGCTGAATTAAAGGTATTGTTTATCAATTGTAGCATTTATACACGAGGTGGTAACTTAGCCATAAAATCAATGGACCAGCTCCCCTATTTAGATATTTTTACACTGTTTACTATCTCCGAATTTATTTCAAGTGGCTTAATTATAATTAGGATAATGACAACTCCTTAAAAGTGTGCTGAAACACAGGCAGGATACAAAAAAAAATCTATTTATATAAAAGGAGTTTAAATTTCAGCTGCACAGTCTTTGTGTAGTTTGAGGTCAGTTTGCTGGAGCATTAAAAATTGTTCAGTGGTCAAATTGCTTGATTAGCCCTACCTGCCTAATTTGTTAAATCTGAATAAAAGGCATCCTTTGATGTGGAATGGAGCATGTGACAGGTTTGTACCCACTCCTCGGTTGCACTTTGGGGATTCCCTGCTTTCCCTTTGCAGGAAAGCTGCTCTCATCACCATTCAGCTCCAGAGGAGGAAAAGGCAATCAAAATCACCTTTCAGGCAATCCAATGGATCCAGTCCCAGTTTAAAGAGTGCTTTGACACTCCCCTGTATATCTAAACAAATCACTGCAAACCCACATATCACCTCATCTAGTTAAAATATGGATATATTTAGAGTAGCTGCAATAGAGTTTCCACTGTCATTTTAACTATGAGCTAAACCACGACTGCTGACAGGCTAAAGGTTGTCACAGTCAAGGTCCTAATTACTCTACAAATTGCAGCCTGATGATAAGATCCCTCTCCTCTTGCTTGAGGCACTGGGCTGGGGAGGAAAGTCTCCAGACTGGGGAGGAAAATCTGCAAGGGCTCCTTTCAGGGGCAGCAGAGACACACAGACACCTCCAGACTGGGATTCACAACCCCAAATGGGCTGATTCATTCTCGATTTAGGAGCCCTGAGTACAGGCTTAGGAGGTATGAGCTGAGAATCCAATTAATTTTAGCCCAGTTTGCACTTAAAATAATGGTTTAGATTGTGTCTGAAGGGCTGTCTGAATTTGAATCTTCAAGTAGCCAATAATCACCTAATTTGCTGCACCAGTGCTGTGTCTCTACCTGTGGCAACCAACGAGGCTCACAATTTCTCCCAAACACCTTTCTGCCAGTTTTTTGTCTGACACATTAGTGACACTTGTTATTTTGTGCTGTCAGTTCGGTGCTAGAACGGGCTACTTTGCTAAAAGACTGCATGAAAAAAATGCATTTCAAGGGCCTGATAAAGATTTGGGAGAAGATGAAGAGTTATAAATCCCAGTATAGGACATTTGCTGGGTTAATATGGTTGTGGTGCAGCAGCTCAGGCAGGCTGGGAGCATTTAGAGAAGTCAGCAGCGTTGATTCTATCTCGTGTATGAAACATTTGCAAGAAGAGAAACCCTGCACTGCTGCAGAGAAACTCATGGCACCAACCTCATGCCTCAGGAGAAGGGATTCCATGCAGACGTCTGGCCAGAAGAGAAGCAGTTTCCTAAATACCAGAACACCCAGAAGTGACTGTTTCTGAAACACCTACACACAGAAAATCATGTTGTAGGGTTACAGAACAACACAGGGAATGCAGAAATGGAGGTGGGACCATCTCATGGGCAATGCTGGAGCATAAAGTTTTTCTCTAGACTGACATCAGGCAAATTCACTTGAAAAACACTTTCACTCCTGACAATGAACAAATAAATTATTAATTCAGAGGATTTTCTTTCTGTCCACTCTCAAACCTCAAGATTTGTTCTTTTTCCTAGGTAAAAAGTCTTTTTGACCCTCTCATAAAGCAACTTGCCTTTCATGTTTCTCTTTGCTTTGGTCTGAGTCCTGCAAAGGGCTGGTCCAGCCCCCCAGGGGAGGAGCCTGGTCCCTGGGAGATGTCCCTGATGTCATTTTTGTGCTTTTTTGTGCACTCTCGCTCCAGCCAGTCCCTTGCACTCTTCAGGCTGGCTGCATCCATCATCCCCTGGTCCTGCCCTCGGCGTTATCCAGCCAGAGAGGGAAATCAGGGAAAGCGATGTAAGGAAATGCAGGTGCTGCTGCTCCTCTTCCTTCTCTTTGTTGCCCACAGGTTCCAACCTCAGCCAAGCTCTTACCTGGGAGTTATTTTTGCACGTGGCTGGCAACAGAAGGTGCCAACCTTTCAGATCTTTCCCCAGCTGCATCACAATGAAAGGTTGTCTGCTGTGGAGGGAAGGGAAAAGAGAAAGAAATGCATCTTTATCGGAAGGAAAGTAGGAATTTGCCTAGGAAGGCTTTGGGTGTTGAGTGTTTACGATTCAGTGGAATATGAGTCTATATAAAACTTGAAATAAAAGCAGCCCATTGACCTATTTAATGGGACTAGTCATTAAAGCCACGAGAGCCAAGGAAAGAACAGCCTAATGAGGAATTAAAAAAATAAAAGAGGAATAAAAAAACCCACCCCTCTTCATGCCCACTAGCCCAGGGCTAGCTTAATTAAAGTCAATGTAGAAATCTGCAAGAATAAAGAAATAAACAGTTAAATGTGTTATTTTTGTCTCCATATTCCTGGCTGCTCATTCTCTGTGATTGGTTTCATTCTCAAATAAAGCAGCAGCCTCTTGTTTGCTTTCTATTCTCTGCCTAATTTGGATAAATATAAACTTTGCTAGGCAAACCCAGAATATCAGTTGTTACCCTGACTATGGAGCTCTGATGAAGATTGTTTTGCGATTCCAACAATTACGAATATTTATAGTACGTGGTTTCAGAGGGCAGCACTAATTGGACAACGGTTTCTGGACTCTCTCCTCAAAGCACTTAAATGATAAATCAGTCACCAAAGACAGATAGTATAAATAAAGTGAGAGACTCTTCCTTTCTGCTGATTTACAAAACAGCTCCAACAAGCTGTCTGTGGCCAGAAAGCCGGTCTTACGCCGGGGTTAGAATGTTGTTATGTCTGTTTACAGTGATTTGGGAGACTAGAGGGGAAAAGTTTGAATCAACAAATATTTTCTACATTCCTAGTGGTAACTCCAAGGCTGGTTTTCAGGGTGGGTTTCTTTTTTTCCTCCCTTGTCTGTTACAAGTTATGATGTGTGGATGAAGGCTTTTTCCCATGCAGTAATGACTGTATACTGAGATTTCAAGGGGCTGTTCATGACAATCCCATTTTCTGTGTAATTTCATGGTTGTCTTCTTGAATGAAGATATTGGCTGCTCTGAAGCAGGAGGTCAGATGCTCCTGCTCCCTTTCAGTATTGTTCCGGAGTATGTTTCCTTTCAGCTGATGAAAAGTAATTCATCATTTACACCCTTGAATTCTGCCAGCGTTTTTTTGAACAACTTTTCTTTCCCCGTGGTACCTTGGGCCCATGAAAGAGATAAATAGGTTCAATACAACGCCGGGCCCCGGATCCTGGGAGCAGGTTCGGCCTTGGAGGCCCTGAGCTGCCCCTTTCTCATGATGGAGTTTGTCACCTTTCTACCTCGGGAAGTCAAATCCTGTCGACTCAGCCATCTCTCAGCCTCTCTGAAGTGGCTTTGGCACCCACTGGGGCATGTGAGCTTAAAATTGATTTTTTTTTAAGATCTGTCAAGTTCCCTTAAGGGAGCGGGCAGACAGCCGGCCGCGCACAAAGCGCTCGGCGTCCGGCGGGCGCCCGCGGAACTTCCCTGCCGGGCGCTCCGGGTGTCCAGCTCCCCACACCCCAGGAGGGCTGAGGAGCTGCCCCTGCAACAGGAAATCTTTCTGCCTCCTGCCCAGAACCTCATTTTTCCTTTCATTTGAGAGTATCTGAAATGAAATAGAGGCGGCCAGGCTGGCTGGGGGGCCCCTTGGCAGCAGGGATGCTCCTGGCTTGGGGAATGGCACCAGGTGGTGGCTGCTCACCTCTGCTCGGGACAATGGGATGGTGTCCCCCACGTCCTGGGAATGCTCTGCACAAGGCAAATAATTCATGGCAACGCCCCACAAACCCTCAAAAAGCAGTACAGGAGAGGTAGTCGCCAGCAGGGGAAATTAGGATGCAAAGAGAACAAAGATTTTCAGCTGAAAAATATGTAGATATATAGATAGATATAAAAATATATAATATCTATTCTATTTGTATGTAGTCATATATACATATATATTTCTATATATTCGTATGTGTTGTATACATTCATATATATTAGTATACATTCATCTATATTAGTATATAGTCATATATATTAGCATATATACTTATAAAACATATATACTTTCTTATACATACATCATATATGCAATACACCATATATTATAGTGCGTACATATAGTGTATATATAGTAAATATTACAGTATAAAATAAGGTATCTATTATAGAACATATAGCATTTGTTGTGTATATGTATACTATATAGTGTCTATATAGTGAATATATTATAGGACATATATATACTTTAGTATATATATTATATATACTCTAATATACATATTCTATATGTAATATAGATGAGGTGTGTATATATACACTATACTATTAGTATCTATATATTCAGTATATAACAGCTATTTAACTACCTATATATAACATAATTCTATATCATTTACAGATATATAGATAGATATATTTAGTGTATACCCCATTCTTTAAATGACACAGGTGGTTGCAGCAAAAGGCATCTCAAGGCAGGAGTGCTGATTGCAGGAAATAAAAACCCCTCCGCAGAGCGAGGCTTCAACTCCCAAAAATGTGGTTCCTGGTGGGCAGCTGGGGCAGAGGCTGCACCTCCCTGCCACACTGGGGCCATCCCACAGCCTAACAGGAATCTCCATGAGCACTGCAGAACCCAAACAGGTAAATAAATTCATCTTGAAGGAAAGAGATGTCAGCAGATTTGATCACTGGAAAGCAAAGAAAATCTTGTTACAGCAACACCTCTGAAAGGGACTCAAAGTTATAATTTCAGCACAGGAATTCCAAGTTATTCCAAGGCCTGCATTTAAGCATTCTCAGACACAAAGAGCTTTAGCAATGTAAACCTTTATTTATTTTTTCAATAACTCTCTCTTGTTTGGAGTAGTCTTTTAGAGGAGCAAATAATCTTTCAAGTTGATCAATTCTTGTTGATTTTTCACTCAGCACACAGGTCTAAAATATGGAACATTCCCTGGGCTGGCTTTTTATTTAAATACTGTACAGCTTCCTCCTCCCTTTGCTGCAAGTGTTTGTTATTTTAACAAAAGTATCTTGTGCATCCACATTATCAACACACGTCTGAGTGGGCAAAAGGGTTGGTTAATCTGCTGCTGTCGTGACAGCAGGGGGAGCAAAAATCACTGCGTCGGGGGGAACTCACAGTAATCCTGGCTATTAAAAACTCACTTCTGCAAAGAAATAGACACTTCCTGGAGAAAACAACTCGTGTATGCATTTATTATCACCAACCAAGCTAAAGCTGTAGGGTTACCCCAACCTTTGCCATGCAAACCTTTAGCAAAACCAAACAGCAGCTAGAAGTAATTACAAGTTTGGAACAGAAGTCAGGAGAGAGCTGAGATATTTTTAACTCATGAGGGGAGTGCTGGAACTCCCTCTGGAAAGAAAAAGGGACAAAGAACATTTGCAGCTTGTCTTTTATTTTTATTTTAACTGCACGCTGTGCTGCAGGGGAGGCAACAGCAGCCCAGCCTGTGCCAGGAGGCCTCTGGTGCTTCATCTCCAAAGATTTAAAGTTAGAAAGGGCACTGGTGGTGGCACAACCCTGGCCCCAATATAGTCCCAGGAGCAAATGATACGAGACTCAGTCAGTTATGTGTTTAAGTTAATGTTTATGTCCTGGAATGTATCCACACTTCCTTCTGCTCACACTTTCCTTTCAGAGTTCTGGGCTACCCTGATGGTTTTTGTGGCTATGGCCACAAGCAATGCTAGCCATAGGTCTGGTTTTCTTTAAAGTGTGATTGGCTCTTGGAAATCAGATTGATTTGTTTTTCTTTTTTGGCATCCCTTACTGCCAGTCAGGGCACATTAAACGATTATGAACTGGATATTGTGATATCTGTCGTGTTTGTCGGGTCCTCAGGTGAGGCTGCACGTGTTGCCAC
The DNA here is from genome assembly GCA_013397795.1 of Orthonyx spaldingii. Lineage (NCBI taxonomy): Eukaryota > Metazoa > Chordata > Aves > Passeriformes > Orthonychidae > Orthonyx > Orthonyx spaldingii. The sequence goes on from VZTJ01003580.1 coordinate 3,575,094, forward strand.
GGAAAGGAAAATGCTCCTCCTTTGTTCAGCAGCTCTCCATCTGCCCAGCCATCCACCCATCTGCCTCTGTGTATTCACACACAAAAATAAAACCTGCTGAACAAATCCACCATGTCTTTGTCCACACTACACTGATTTTTGGAGCTATTTTTCCTTTCAGTTTGCTGGAGTATATTCACAGGATATTATTATCACCTCAACTATTTTTTTTCTGCGGTTAGCATTCAGCATTTTCTCTTTGCTTTTCTAATTAGCCTTTCAGTTTGCTTCTGCTTGTTTTCTGTAGCCTTTCAACTGCTCCACCTTACCAGATTTGTTTTTTTTTTTTTCAACACCTTGTGCTTACTGCTTATCTTACTCTTTGCTATACAACTCTACTTAGCCACATTGGGCATTGTTACCTTTATCCTTCTTTAGACTTAAACCAGGATGAATTTCAAATGTCCTCCAACTGTTTCTGAAATATATTCCAATTTTCTTCAGTAGATTTACCATACATTATAATAAAATCCTGATAAAAATTCCTTAGCACACTCTGCACTCCCTGAAAGTCAGCCTGCCGTAAGGCTTGCATTGCTTTTTGCTCCTCGACAAATACTTTAAATCAAATGATGTCAAGATCACTGGATCTTTCATACCTCTCCAGTTCAACACCCTTTATTACCCTTGGCTCAAACCCTTGAATTAATTCAAATAGTTTCTGAAAGACAATTCAATAAGGCCCACAAGGAACTAGAGGCAATCCTGCGTTGCCTTTAGAGATGTGAGTATTCCCTCCCTGGTTCTACCTTCTCGCAGTCAATAAAGGAGTAATTAAAAGCCATCTTATCAAAGTCCTGACGCTCTTGAAGGCCTCTCTCATCTGTAAGCAAAGACCTAAAAGTTCAAAGAAGCCTTCAGAAAACCACCTGACTACCTTTATTGTGCCCAACTTTTATCAGCATTGACAGTGCTATGTCAGCCAAAATCCTGGCAGCGTTTCCCTCTGAAGGCACTCATCTCCCAGGAATACTGATAGGGCTCCGCCTCCACCTACCCTTCCTCTCCACAAACCCCAGCCCAGTATCTCAAAACCTCAATTTCTTGCCTCAACCATGTCTGTGCTATTCCAATAATATCATGCTTATCCTCGATACTCGTAGTTATCATTGATAAGGCTTTGATGTAATAAATCCTTGATATAGTATCATACTTATCCTTGCTATAAGATATAATCAAAAATGAAAGCAGAAACTTAAGATACAGAGTAAAATATATTACTTGCCAATTTTCCACAGTAACTTTTCATCATTACTCCAAAATTACTTTTTAATGCAAAGAGTAGTTCCAATCACATAGAGGCCCACATGATTCAGATACTATCATAATCACAATTAGATTACATTACTGCAATCAGGAATGGAGATCATTAAGAGAAAGAATATAAATTGCTTTAGTTTTACAAGTACTGAGCTAGCAAAATTATAATTAATCTCCATTTATAATCTTTTCTTTCATAGAACTGCAAAGCATGCTACTTTTTTTAGGCCATCAATACAAATTAGAACTAAGTAATAAAGCCCTAACTATTACTACTGTGCAGTTCTCAATCGAGGAAACTTTCACATTACACAGGGAAGGCTTTTCATGCAAACAGTGCCCTCAGCATAGAGGGGTTTTTCAGTGCAATAAGTCCAGCCATTTCTACAGTCAGTTTGCTGTTTATAACACAAAATGCAATCAAAACTGTCTATCCCTCCTCGGAAAAAATGGATATGAAGTCTGCTTCTGAAATTGGATGATACGTTTTGTGAGAGATGAGACAATAATGACTTAGCAGCAGAGGCAAAAAAAAA
>VZTJ01003580.1:3577013-3607013 GCA_013397795.1 Orthonyx spaldingii
AAAAAGGGACAAATACCAGATTTCACAAGTTTTCAGAATTTCTACTAAAAAACAAATCTGCAATGCTGTCAGGAGCTGTGAGATGGCAGACGAGGCCTCATCTAACTCCAGCTCATGCAGCCACATGGAACATACACAGCTTTGATTGGAAGTTTTAAGCTTGCCATGTATGTTTTTATTTCATTTTGAGGAAAAAAGAACAGTAAAATCAGCAGCAGTATTGACCACGTACTAAATATCCATTTAGATCCAAACTTTACCCTCCCTGACCAATAAGAAAAACATTACATGAAAGAAAAAAATGATAAAAGTAAAATCAAAAGCGGCCCAATTTTAAATGCATAAGTAACTTTATCTCTTGGTTTTACATGGACAGAGTGAACCAACCTATTGTAATTTTTGGAGTTTTCTTGCTTAAATGATCATCCCAGAGAGAACTTTCCTCGTGCTGGCTAGATGGCAAAGGAATGAGGTTTGAATCCAAGTGAAACAAATCTGCAAGAGCACCATGGGTTCCCTTCAGTTTTCCAGTTCTCAGGAGTTAAGTTCTGAGGCAGTAACTGCAGGAGAAACTACAAAACAAAAAGATTCACAGAATCACAGAAAAACAGAATGGTTTGGGTTGGGAATGGTTTTGGTTGCTCCAAGCCCCACCCAGCCTGGCCTTGGGACACTTCCAGGGATCCAGGGGCAGCCACAGCTTCTCTGGGAAATCCATTCCAGGGCCTCACCACCCTCAGAGGGAACCTTCTCGTCACTACAGGAACTGGGAATGTGAGAACTAACCTGGAATCACATTGGCCTGTTCAAATACCCTCTTCCTTCATCTGCTGCAAATAAACAACATCCAGGATGCCTTGGAGAAGCCATGTGGAAAATCAGTGATTGAAGTCCACTTTCCACAGGGAAAGGGACACTGGAATGCTTTGGGTCTCTAGGATCAAGGGTTGCCTGCTTCCAGGGGATTCCCAGAATGGGATAAAGCCAAATGAGTGATGGCTTTGGATCTGCATGATTTGTGGACTTCTGTAAGATCAAAAACCTGGAAAAAGCAAGAAAATTTCCATTAAAAAAACTCCACCATGGTTTGCTGTTTACATTAACCCACCATCAGTCACAAATCCCAGCTCCATCCCACCTAGTCCTCATCCAAACCACCAATGAGATGATCAGTAAGGCTGAAAACCAACTTTTATACTACATCAGCTGCGACCGGGCAGTTTATACTTGACTTTAAGATCTTGCACTGGTAACAGCAGCTTATTCCCATCTAATCTGAATCCTTTAGAACTTTAATTCCAAGCATCCCACCCTCAGCACCCAATGTTTTATTGAATACAACCTCCTCGCTCCGCTGCTTCCTCAGACAACGGAGCACGCACTTCCTTTGAGCTGGTTTCGCTCAAACCCCTTGGCTTCTGCAGTTCTCTTTCCTTGCTCCTGCTCATCAATAATTGCTGAGTGCAGCCTCTTACAGTGTTAATACAGAGAAGTTATAACATAAAAACACATTTCCGCTCTTCCTCAGCAGTTGCTGCAGTTCAGGCGGGGAGCAGCACACGCACATTTCTGTAATGTCTCGTTTCTGCAATGATTTTCTCCCGTGCAAGCAATTAGGAGCTGCTGTGTGTGACAAGTGCCAGGCACGGATGTCCCCTGGGACATGGTCCCTACAGCTGGCTGGGACCAGGTCAGCAGCTCCTCACAGAGAATTCACTTTCCCCCCACCAAGTTCAGCGGCACTTCCAGGCCTAAGTCTGTCTGAACAAAGGCAGTTTTGGATGACAATCTTGGATGTAGGCCTTTAAAATCTTTGTACACTCTATTTCAGATATGCAAATGCTCTTTTGGATATGGCTCTTGATCAAGTTTTCATGAACATCCACATTCCTCTGCTGAAAAGCGTGTGAAATCAGTCATCTACCAGACTCAAGCAGAAATTGCTTGATTTCAGTTTCCTTGTCTGCCTTTTCTGTATGCCTGAAATTGTCTTTATCATCTCTGTCTATGCACTATTTATATTAAAATGTTTTTCTTATCTCCTGTAACCAATTCAGTTTGGGTCAACATTAAAACCATTCCACTCACTTCAAAGAGAGCCAAAAGAATGCAAGAGAAATCTGAGGAGAAAACTATGAGCATTTGTAGCATCCAGGAAGCAGAGAAAAGACAATATATTTGAAATTTGTTTTAGTTAAGAAGTTAAGGCTATGCAGTAGAGTATTAATTAAATGAGCAAAAAATACTTAACCTAATAAGATGCCACAGACCTGCAACTTGCAAAACTCTTAATGAACATTAAAATATAATTCACATGCTTATGTTGAAACAGCTGAGGGGGTTACACACGTTACAGGAGTTTCTGCTTTTGGTTTGTGGGCTGTTGGTGGTTAGTTTGGGGTTTTTTTTCAAGCCTGCCAGCAAAATGACACGATCTCAGTGATATGTCAGAGATAAAGTTGAAACACCAGAATGCCCATGGCAAATTCAGGGAACAAAGACTCACTCACACAGAATAAGAATGAGTGGTTATGTGGAGCATGCTATTAACTCAAGGTGTTTCTGGAAAGCACAAGTCCTCAACATCAGACAAATAACACATTGATTTTCTTACACCTACGAGTTTTCTGCCTGGTGTGGTGGAAAAGGGGATTTTGAGCTACTGTTTGGTGGACATATTGCTGGAAAACAGATAAAGAGAATACAGTTCCAGAATTATCGTGGGTATGAGAAGACAAAAGCCACTGACATGAAAATTAGGATTCTTCCTGTGGAAGAAGGAGAACTTTCCAACTGCAGCACAGACCCATGTGTAGGTCAGGCAAATAAATTGTGTAGGCAACCCACTTTCAGGTGAGATGCCACAGTGAAATAAATCCCTTTTCCCAAGGAAAACCATTAAAGAAACAGATATGAAATCAGTGTGGTACTCACTGTTATCCACACTGAAAACAGCAGGGAGGAGGTGGTGTTTGCTCCTCTGTGTGTCTTTTTCAGGATAGACCCAGTTGCTGTAGGATCTGGTGCAGATCAGGCAGTGGAAAGCTCTGCAGGGACAGCACAGGGAGAGCTGGACCACTCCAGCACCTTGCTGCAGGGAGGGGAAAAACAATGCGGTGATTACACAGGAGATGTGTCAGTGAGCGGTGTCTGCAGCATTAGCCCCACTAATCCTCTCCCTAAGTCGGACTTGTCTTGTGATGGACAAATTATCCAGCTTAGTGAGCTATCTGGGATGGTGATAGTGTCTCAGCCCTTCTGTTCCCTCAGTTCTCAGACTTCCTTTCAGCTCCTGAGAGCTCTCAAACGCCCCCCTTTGCAGAGCACAGGGTGAGGGTCTCACAGTACCTTGGGGGAAAAAAAATAAAAAGGAAAAATAGAACTATTTCATCAAAAAGTTCACAATCTGTCCAAATGGAAATGGAGGACTGAATGGGCACAATCTTCAAATGAATATATTCCAGGCTCCTAAATTAAATGTGAGTTAGACGTTCCCTTTCCCACTATACAGGTTGGGGGAAAAACCCCTTAGTCCCACATCAAAAGGCAATAAGAGAATTCGGTGTAGGACTGAGACAAAAAATCCTAATTTCCTATAATCTGAAGATTATACTTTACTGGTTCTTACACTGGACTTCCCAACTTCACAGTGTTTGTAAACATTAAGCTGCAAACTCTTAGTAAACCACTCTGGCAAACACCACCCATGGCACAGTGATGTCGTGCTCATAAAAGTGTGCCCTGAATGCTCCCTGCACAGCTGTCATTTGTTTTATTTTTAATGAAAGTTACAAAATATTTGGGTAATGTAGTTATAAACTGAGAAATAAAAATAATTACATTTACTTTATGTGGATAAGGTAAAAATATTTGTGTTTTCTTAAAAGTCAAAGTAGCAAAATTTTGTGGCAGTTTACCAGAGTTGGGGGTTTACCATCAACACATGTTCAAATTAAAGTTATGCTTTTAAGAAAATAGACACTGTTTTTGAGTGGGAATTGATTTAGGGAGCCCTATAGTCTGTACAGTGTGGGTCAAACCCTTATCTTTGCAATGGCTCCTTCTGACCTTCTCAATTAGATTAATAAATGGTTTAGTGCCCAAAACACTATCTTAAAAAATTAAAAATACTCTCTCCAAAAGCATAGATTTCAATACCAGAAGGGTTCAGCCAGTTCTTTATCACTGAGATGTAGATAAATGGAGTCCTTGCACTTTTCTCCCTATCTCTGTCTCATAAAATCTAAGTTCTGTCTGTTCTACGTAGATATTCGTGACATTTTCTCACAAGAGCTGTGATTTACTCCAGTGTCTTCAGCCAAAAATATTTCTTCTCCCCTCTGTTCTGTGTTATGTGCTTGACTACAATTAAGTGGAAATAAGTAAGATGATAGTGGTAAAAGGAAAACAGCAACAGAAAGGCCAATATTGCCAAATAAATAGAGTATTCCGTCTATTTTTTAAAGAACTGAAAGTAATATTTTTTGCTCAAAAAATCTTGAAAATGTAAAAATCAAAAGAATGCGTTATACTAATAAGAGAATACTTTTCATGAGGAAAAAAATTCAGAGATATTTTGCCTTACAATTTCAAGAAAACCAGATGAAAAGACAAAAGAGACGAAAAAATGGGAATCATACCTTGAAGTGAAAGTTTTCTGAATTCAGAATTCCTGCTGCCCATGGAATGTGAGTTCACCAAAAATGGCCTAACCTGCAACAGGAAAACAGCAATATATTGTATCTGCTGTATACACAGTGTGCATCTTTAGGTATTTTGGATATTTACCCTTCTGAAGCCAGTTATAAAAATATTTTTGTTGTTAGAAATAAAATATAATCACTCCCTAAAAATTTATTTGGATTATTTTTCTTTTCCTGAGGAATATGTTGTATAATGAATATAATGAATGATATAATTGAAGATATATTTCCCAAAGTAAAGTGACATTTGAAAGAGAAAGTGTAGGTGTGTATTTTCAAGGGGAAAATTTTTAAAGCATCAAGATTTTTGTCAAGGATGGCAAGAGACTAATTCCAAATAAATTGAAAATGCACTTATTTTGTTCATTGATCCTGAAGGTAAAATTTAGCAATTTTAAAGAATAAAGAATTGGTTACTTTTTGCATAAATTCACTCAATAAATAAAAAAATGAGAAAAATGACAAAACCTTGTGACATTTTAGAAGTGAAACACCACAAATGAAATAGAAGCAATTAGCTGAAAATCAATTGAATTGTCCTCCAGGTCTAGGGCTGAGGTACAGGTCAGAAATGTAGCTGTGTAAATAACGTTTTAAATACCCAATAAAAACAGCCATTCTAGAAAAGAGGAGAAGAGTCTTATTTATGCCTTAATTAAAATCTGATAATGCAAAAAAAAAAAAAAAAAAACCGACTTTGGGATTGGTGCAATGATCTGAAAATGGGTCCTGTCTCCATGAAGAAGATGTATTGTGTCCCAGGAGAACATCTGAGGATGGGGCAGCTGAGATTTCTTCTTCCTGCTCTTGTGTATCCCATGAATGCAGGGGTCATGGAGGGGTTAGTGAATCCCTTGGGAGCTGAAAGGGTGGGAATCTGCCAGCTGAACTCCTCCTGATTGACCTACACAGTCCTCACCCTTTAGTTTTCCTGCTAAATCCTCCTTATAAAATATTCTCCTTCCAAAACCACCACAGTTTTCTTGCAGGAGATTTTTTTCTACAGCTGAAATTCCCATCAGGGACGATTTTGCCCATAACTCTTCACAAGAGAATTGTTTATGGATTGTTTAGGAAGTATTATGTGGGATGGTATCCTGCAAAGAAGAGATTTCTATCCTGGAGAAGTCTGGCACCTCCTGGCAAACTTTGTGTGATTAGATAGGACTGTCCCTTCATAAAGCAGCCTGTAAACTAAAGATAATTAATAATCTCTTGCAGCAGTTTGGGTGAAATATTTTCAAATTGTTTTCACTCGTCTGTGAAACTTGCTATAGGTTTGCAGAAATATTTCACCTTGCAGAACATTTGCTTTTTTTAAAGTGTAATTTATTACCTTTACTATCTGTACATTGTGTCACACATAGCAGGAGTAGCTCCACCTTTGGCAATGAACAGTCCCACAGTCATTTTTAGTGGTTAATATTTTCATGTGGTCATATGTGCAGCTGCATATTCAAACTTTTAAAGTAGAACTGAAGAAGAAATGCAGTGAGGCCTGGAAAGTCGCATGGTTTGACTTGACATACTTGTATATAAACTGACAGTGAGAAGCAAAGTAAAAAGCCTAAAGATACCAAAAGTTATTTGTTTAGATGGCAGAAAAATAGTTGTGCCTATAAACATTGGCTTTCATCTTCAATTAATAAAATAGGTTAATATTTCTGTAGGTTGTAATCTACAGCTTCCTGAAGCTGAACTTAAGTTTGTAGCAACTGTTCCACTCTTGTCATTTTTGGCTGCAGTTTTCTGCAGTTCAGTATAAAATATTCACTGACAAGTATCTTTAGCTAAACTTAATAAGTGTTGATATAGATATATGTACATAAATTATTCTCTATCTGTGAGCTGCAGCCCAATTCCTGGCTACCACTGAGACCCTTTCATTGAATCATAGAATTCCAGACTGGTTTGGGTTGAAAGGGACCTTAAAGCCCATCTCATCCCACCCCCTGCCACGGGCAGGGACACCTTCCACTATCCCAGGGTGCTCCAAGCCCCATCCAGCCTGGCCTTGGACACTTCCAGGGATCCAGGGGCAGTCCCAGCTTTTCAGTCCCAGGGGCAGAGATTTTAAACACAGTTTTGCCCTCAAATTTGCAAATTAATCAATATTAACCATAACCAGTACCCAGTCATAGGTAATCTCATCAGGTAAAGGTGAGAATGTGCTTTCATGAGATCTCTTGGGGCTTCATTCAGAATCTGAATGAGGGCTAAACCTGAACTTTCTGTATCTGAACAAGGAGGAAGAAATCTTGCTTTTTAGAGCTTCTGTGGTCACTCTGAGTGAAAAAGAAATAAATGACAAAAGAGGGAACTGTTTCACCCAGAAAGATGTGGTAGCAATTCTCAGAAATTACGGAAGGTATCTATGATGCTACTGGAGTGACTTCTGGATACTTCTTATGAATACAAGAGAACACAGAATTGCAGAAAAAAAAAAAGGTACAGTAAGGAGTCAGGCAAAACTTCTGGACTGTCAGGATAGTTCCCAACTGAAATAATACTTTGAGGAAGTTAGGAAATCTCTGTTACTGCAGGCATTTAAAAAGAATGAAGCAAACATCTGTTGAGACTGACATAGGTACTGTTGATCTTACCTGGAGGCAGGGGGGCATAAGGTGACCTCTCTTTAGCTGTATCCTCTTTGATTTCTGATCCACATTTCTTTTCCACCTCCTTGATGTCTTTCCTTATGCTACCAGACAGGAATGTTCACTAATCAATTCGATCCCTACAGTTAATGCTTTTTTTCTTTATGTAGGCAGTTGGCTTGAGGAATCAACTGCAGCCTTAATCAAAACAAATTCTTAATAAAAACACTCAACATATGTGAATCACTCCTCACTCACTGCTATGAAGTTGTGGTGTAGGATAGACTGGAGCCACAAAAAAACACTTAGAATAAAAAAAACACAACTCACAGGATAATTTACAGCACCATTTATGAAACCACTTCTGTCTTTCAGGACAGCTTTGCATCACTTTCAACACAAACAGGTATAGATGCTCTCAATCTAAAGAGATCAAGTTTCTTTTACTCATTGTTTTCATCAAAAAAGAAAGAATATCACAGTTACAAAGTTTGTATTACTTAAAGAGATGCATTTTACAGCCTAAGGGTTTGCAGCAGATATGTATTTCTGCTCTTTTCATTTTCTAGCTTTTCTGTCTTCAAAATCACCAAATAATTCTTCACAATGTTGATATTTTACTGGAGCACACTGGTGCCAAATAGAATATTTTGCAGTGTTTTCTTCAAGGTTTGAATAACAAACTTTCTTACAGGTGGATAAAATATTCTCCCCTAGACATTCTTGACACTAAAAATAGGTTTATTATATTATGGAGAATGAACTTAGAAAGTTCAATTTTCATTTGGAAAGGCCAAGAGACCTGAAACAATATTTTTATAGATCATATAACATTAATTTAAATTAAGTCATTTGCCCTAAGAAAGAATATACCTGTCTAAATGGGGTTCAGAAGTTCTTAGATAAATATTAAAGATTAGGAGTTTTTTGCTTGCATCTGTATTTATTTTCTTTCTTTTTGGAAAGCATTTTTATTTCCCTGGTGGGCTCAGACAACACATGAATATTTTCTTTCCTTCACCATCCGATGTCTCCACAGAGGGAAGAACAGAAACTTTATCAGCATTTGCTTTTATCTCACTGCCCCTTGTGCTCTAGACACATTTTTGCCAAGTTAATAACTCAATAACGGCAACTGGTAACTCAATAATAATCACATTTGATAGTGCATTATGTAGTAGGTTTTCATTTGTCAATCTTAAAACACTTCTGCAAGGAAGCCAAGTCTTGCACCGTGTGATCCTACCGAGATACAGACTCCTGATGTAACTTGCTCAAGGGCAGACAGCAGGTCGGGGTCACAATGGGGACAGAGCTGACATTTCCTTCAGCTTTCCTTCAGCCTGACATTCCCAGACTTTTTTGCCTCATCACTCAGCCTCCATGTTGTACAGTTTGGATATATCATTCCTATTTATACATCCACTTATTTCTTTTCAGGGTAAAAATGCCCAGCTGATGTCAGTCATTAGCAATGTGTGATATGAGGAATGCGTTACTTCTGAGGGTGGTGAAGGGCCTGGAGAGTTAATTCTTTGAGGAGCATCTGAGGGAGCTGGAAAAGGGCTGAGCCTGGAGAAAAGGAGGTTCAAGGGGAACCTCCACAAGTCCCTGACAGGAGGGGGCAGCCGGAGGGGTCGGGCTCTGCTCCCAGGGCACAGGGACAGGAGGAGAGGGAACGGCTTCAAGCTGTGCCAGGGCAGGGTGGACACAAGGAGGAATTTCCCCTTGGAAAGGGTGCTCAGGCCTTGGAAGTGCCCAGGGAGGTTTGGAGTCCTCATCCCTGGAGGTGTCCCAGGAAGGCCTGGATGTGGCACTCAGAGCTCTGGGCTGGGGACGAGGTGGGGATCGGGCACAGCTTGGACTCCATGGTCTTGGAGGCCTTTTCCAACCTCACTAATCCTGGGATTATCCATAATATTAGCAAAGATCTAAGCAACGTATCATCTGGGTGAACTTTCCACAATGACAGAAAATGAAAATCAGAGTAGGCCGCAAACATCACTTTTAATACAGACAAATTCCAGCTCTGTTTGTTCATTACAAAAGTATCCTCATAATTTATGTCCTTACTAGAGGCTATTTAAATGCAAAATATCTACCTTGCTATCAGGTTGCTACGCTATTTACTCCCTGGGTAGGAAGCCTACATCAAGGAACCATGTGGGGATTTTACTTCCTCTATTTTACACCAAATTAACAACCTATTTTCCTGAGTAATAATAGGCTGCCCTAACAGTAATAATGCATTCAAATATCAAACAAGCTTGAAATACACGTACACACACACCATTTCATAATACTACAGTCAAAAAATGCACACCCTTGTAAAAAAAAATTGGAAGAAATTGTATAGGCCCACAAGACAAGTTTCTGCACTAGAACATGTAGTAAAAATGTGCCAAATTCAGGAAATTATATCGGGGCAGCATTTAAATCAAACCAAAAGGACTCCTGTTAACTTCCATGGGACATGAAATTTACTCAAATCTATAAATTAGTTCAAAAGAATTAATTGATTTCTTCCTATTTATACTCAACTCTACTCTGTAAACTTTGAGAAAAAAAAAAATCTGATTTCATAAAAATATTCCAGCAATTTGATCCTTCACAATATTAGCATACTTTTAAAATGCAAAACCAGAGTTAAACGTTTTTAAAGCCAGCTCTTTAGTGCTTCTCTTCAAATAAAATCACTGGTTTAGTAGCTGAACTGGAGTTTAGAATCAATTTTTTTTAAATGTTGCACAAAGGAAAAAATAGCTGGTTAATGAACAGCTTTATATATAATTTTCTGTAAAATATTAGCATTTCAGGCAACATCCAAATGTGAGCTCCCTTTGTAGAGCAGATATGTTGCAGAGATATTCACTGCTACTTAAGTAATCTCATATTCAAACTACAACACAAGACAGTGTTTAATGTTCCAGAGCTTCAAATGATGGAAGAGAGGGGTCTTGAACCAGTTGTGCTGACTGGAAAATGGCATTAAATTTGTTGTGAGAAATCCAGTGCAGATTATTTAAACTTCATCTTGAAGGACTCCCTTTAAAAATTAGCTTAAAAAAAAAAAAAAAAAAAAAAAAAAAGGGGAAAAGCACAACTCAAACACTGATTCTGCAATCCAAGGTACACTTTGAATGTGAGGATTGGTACTTACTTTCTGCAAAGGATTTCAAGCCTGAGGTTGCCTGAAGGGTGGATCTCACAGGTAGAAGGATCAAGTCTGTGCACAGCAGGGCAGATCCCTGTTTGGCATGTCTGACTGGGATGGGTCCAGCACAATATTCCCTCATTATCCATACTTCTGGTGCAATTACTGTAAAACACTGGTTTTTTAATGGAAATATTTTGATTTTGCATCTGACACGCACGTGATTTCTTAGTTACCATCAGTTAATTTGTATGATGGAGGAGTAAAGATTAGGACTAACTACGTACCATATTTCATGACAGGAAAAAAAGTAAGTTCCATTTAAGTTTCATAAACACAAAAATGTACCTTGAAACTAAGTGAAACAAAACAGGCAATTTTTTCTTCTCTGATGGTAAAAATCCTAAGTTTCCTTAAAGTAAATGAACAACAAAAACCAAAAATCAAACAAACAAACAAAAAATCCCCAAGCTACTGGATTGGTTTTGGATTGCCTGTGGTCTGCAATTTCATGTGCAAAGTTGGAATCCAGAGGGAATCTCAAGCCTTCATCTATAAACTTTATAATGGAAATGCTGTCAAATGCTTAAGTACAGCAAGGCAAATGGCACAGCTCTAACATGTTAAAAAAATATGAAAATGCTCTGAACCCGGGGTGAAGGCGAGCTGTCTTGACACTGAACATAGAAAGGTAAATGATTGGAACTTTAATTACTTTGATCCGTCATGCCTTGTAGCTATATGTCAGCTAAGCCAACAAAACTGACACAGAACAAAGGCCATGACTGTTTCAACATCTTAACTCATTTCTTATGGTTGATTAATAAGTCTATTGAATGAAACATGTGATGAGAATGGAGAAAAACATCAAGTGTGTGTTTATGCACATACACAAGTCCCATTTGGTGTGGGATTCTACGTCAGAGCATGTTGGGGCAAGGTGGGGTTTGGCCTCTCCTCCCAAGCAACCAGAGACAGAAGAAAGTGCAATGACCTCAAGCTGCACCAGGGGAGGCTCAGGTTGGACATAACGAAAAAACTTTTTCAGTAAAAAAGTGGTTAAGCACTGGCACAGGCTGCTCAGGGAAGTGGTGGAGTCACCACCCCTGGAAGTGTTCAAGAAACAAGTGGACATGGCAGTTTGGGATATGGTTTAGTGGGCGTGGGGGTGTTCAGCTGAAGGTTGGACTCAGTGATCTTGGAGGTGTTTTCAAATCTTGATGATTCCATGGTGTGTTTCAGACTGTGCAGCTGCAGGCAGAGGCACACCCAGCACACAGCTCTCACCGTGAGTGTTGTTCCTGGGAATGAAGGTCCAGGAGCCATCCAAGGCCACCCTTCAGGGGGTTGTCATCCTTCTCTAGGATATGCCTGTGTTTCCATGAACCCAAACTTCTGGAACATCTCCAATTCCTTGGTCTCTCATTAGTTATGGATTAGCCTCAACTCTTGATAGACTGAAAGTCCGTGGCCACCAGGACTTTCTTTGATAATAAGAAGCCCCCAAAAGACAGAGAGCCTGTGCTGATATAAACTCACTTTCATGGGGATTTTGCATCCTAGTCCGCTGTCTTCTTCCCTTTTCAAGCCCCTTCCTCTCTCCGAGTCCCTGACAGCACTTCAGTCGTCTCGCATGGAAATCCAACAGGACAGCTCATGTTTACGACTCGTACTCCAGCCATCTCTTTCATTCTTGAAGGATGCTGCTGATCTGCCAGAATGAGGCAACCACGAACTTCTGACCCAAAGCTGGATATAAAGTTTTCACTTTAATTTCCTCTTTGCACAAACTTTTCAGTCCAGTGCTGATTTCAGGGGTGCGCCTATAGCTCTGCTCGTATGCTGGATGTTAATAATAAGTGTGGTTTCCAACATTATGATCTAATGGACACAGTCATGATGAGCCAGAATTTGACCCCTGCAGAAAAACATAAAGCAAATCTTGATATTTATAACAGAGAGTATGAAAACATTTGTTCTGATCAAAAACTTTGGGGGTTGTCGCAGAGACTGATTTCTGAATTTGACTTATATTTTAATCCAAGCATGAATTCAAACAGTAAGTGCTCCTTTTGCCAGATTAGAGAATAAAAATTTGTTTTTGTGAAGTCATACATTTAACTTGAATCTTGGGAACAGTGTCCACTAACTAAATACAACAAGCATATGTCAAAAAAAAAGAAAAACAAAATCAGGAATCAAAGGAATAAAATAACCCACAATTAATGACAAAGACTGCTGGAGTCTTGCCCTCTCTGTACTTTCTCTTTCTCCACAGCTGGCCTGCACTGTCTGGCTGTATCCACTTTTTGTCATGGCATTTGACAAATTTTGGTTAAAGACCCTTCATACATCATCAGATACTGGTGTTTTTTATTCTCCCATGTCCCCAAACCTTACCTACTGCAGTCCACTCAACTCTTATATCAGGAAAATGCAATTTTCCATGGTTTTCTATAAGGCAAAATGTTGGATAGCTTTACAAGCTCTGCATTCACAAAGCTCATAGAAAATCTGACGGGTTTACTGCACATTAGAAATTGAGAATGGAGGTGTAGGGTGCCCATTTTTTGGCACAGAAATCCAAGAAGTTTTGAGAAATAACCCACTCTGCCTACACGCAATAGCAGACCTTCGCCCAACCTGTGTTACCATCACTCCATAAATTTCACAGACTCTTCCAGGCCTTCAAAAACATAGTCTGGAGTAGATAAGGTGGATTCAAGTATATTAGTGCAATTTCTCCCAAATATTCCGTCCTTACGTGGAAGGATTTGAAGAAACAGTGACAAGGGGAGATGGAGGAGACATAAACTGTGTCCTTCCATGTTGTACAGTGAATAATAAGAAGAGAGCATTGTTTGCAAAAATCATTCCTGAACAGAAAAGGAGGCTAATTCAAAATTAATTTCATTTATAATAAATACCTCCACCAGCATTTTTATAAATAAAACACCAGGAGTTATTATTCTACTATGTGTTTACAAGAAACGGGCAATTCTAAAACACAGTAGAAGGACATCCCAGTGCTCAGAAGTTTAGGGCTGACAAATGCTATGGCACCACCCACCTTGTCAGAGTCGTTGTGAGCCCTTCTTGCTTCAAACTCAGTCAACATATGTTTTACTATTTACCTTGATAAGTGGAGAATCAAGCCCAGATTTCTGTCATTTCTCCCATAGGCATCTCTCTTTTCTCCCTTCAATGACTTTTTAAAGTTCCCAGAGCATGAAACATCACTTTGATGCTGCATCACATCCAGTTAGGAAGCTCTGGCATGTAGTGTTATGTTTAAACCAACATGCAAATGTAATCAGGACTGACACGTCGTCCCAATAAAGCAGTCACTCAGCTTTGAGGAACTCGAACAGGCAGCTTATAAAACAGAGATTCTCACAGCCACAGGTTTGGGCTTTTGGAAATTCATCTCTAAGTCAAACTTAAAGAAAGCTTGAGGAAGATCTTAAAGATGTTCCATACCAGTCAGTGTTTAAGAGGCGTTTGGATAATGCACTTAACAATATGCTTTATCTCTCGGGCAGCCCTGAAGAGGTCAGGCAGTTGAACTAGATTATAATTTCAGGTCCCTGATGATTAAAATTCCATTATTTTTTGTTCTAAAGTCTCAGTCTTTGAAACAGTCCCTCAGGGACCTTGAGTTGGCCATGGAGATCTGATGGAGAAGGCCCGCAACCAACAAGTTGCCACTCTGGAGAATTTAAGCTGCTGTGAAAGCTCAAATCCCCCATTAAGCTCCAGGACAAGACTAAACAGCATCAGGTTGCACCAGGAGAGGTTTAGATTGGATATTAGGGTATTTTTCTTCACCAAAAGTGTTGTCAAGTCCTGGCACAGGCAGCCCAGGGCAGTGGTGGAGTTCCCATCCCTGGAGGGGTTTAAAGACGTGCAGATGTGGCACTTGGGGACATGGGTTACTGGCAGTGTTGGCAATTACTGAAGGAGCAGTTGGACTCCATCCTATAGGGCTTTTCCAACCCAAACAATTCTGTAATTCTATGAACATGCAGCTCTGAGGGTTTCCTGCATCATCTCTACAACACCAGCAGGCTCAGCCAAACATTCCCAAGCTACCGAACCCAAGAACAGGAGGGGGAAGGAAAGTGGGAGTTTTCTCGCCTCTTTTCCAGCTAATTCTTGTTAATACTTATTAAGAAGACCATATTGTGCTAACATTCTTTTGGGAAAAGCCCTTGCCATGTCCTGCTCACTGGCCAGGAAGATTATGATTCCTATCAGGGTGGGAAGCCCTTCTCCCCTATCCCTGTCTAGTATGACTCCCCCCAAAAAGGATTTTTTGTTAAAGCAAATCTCGTGTGCTGATGGTTGTTCTCTGCCCCCACCCTCTGGATCTGGGTTAAGGACACCAGATCCCCCAGGAGGGTTTAACTGCCCAATCTTCCAGGTCTTAAACGGCACATCCACACTTGTGTGGGCCTTTGTGCAAGTGTGACCCTCAGCGTTTCACCAGCAATATTGACTTTGGCTTTACAATGCTCCTGTTATCCCTGTTCTAAAGATGAGGGGAAAGGCACAGCTAAATCACTTATCAAGGCTGACAAAAAAAGCGAGTGTGGGAGCTGAGAATAGAAACCAGATCACCTGAGGTTTCATTGCTGGGAACGTTTCCCCTTCCCTCTTCCTTTGAATCTTTGTTTAGTCCTGGGGCAGGTCATTGGAAATCTGGGCAATATGCAGATATGTTTTCTTTCCCAGAAGGAAATCAAGCTTTACAGGCTCACTTTACAGAGGCAGCCAGTCCGCTCGGGCTGCCGAGGTTTTTGCAGCTCTCACAGGACGCTGCAAAATCCAGCAATCAGACCTGTGCAGCCGGAACGCTTTCGGAGGAGATGGCAGAGCACAGGAACAGCACATTATCTGAGAACAGGCTCACACAATATGTTTCTATGGACATCAGAAACTAATCTTTGAAATGGTCCCTGATGAGAGACGGATTGGCCCGAGCTGCCTTCTGAAACCGTTCCAATTCCTCCTTTGCATCCGGTGCGTGTTTATTGGAGAAAGAATAAGTCCTCGTTTAAATTCTGCACATGTATTTGCACTGTGACCTTTTTAGCTGTTGCCTCATGGCTATATCTGAAATTGGTAATAAAATGCAACTCGGGATAAAGAACTGTAGGTGATTTTACACAACTATAATTTTACACTCTCAAAAGGCAGAATATGTAATTCCTTAAGCCACACACGGGAACTCGTGGCTGGATTTTTGCTTTCAAAGCCAGCACCGTGTGAATAAAGCCAACTCTGTACAACAATACAAATAATGAGTTAAACAGATATGCACAGTTTAGCTGATCCTGATGCAGTGAGGAACCAAAGTGAAGCCCCACTGAAATGAGGATGCTACACCATTACGGGTATAAACAGCTTCCACAGCAGATGATTGGGCATCTCAGTGGTTTTATTTTTGTTCACCTGTAAATCTCACAGAAGTGTTTCTGAAAAGTCTCCCAAATCTGACACTCTTTAAACAATTTCCAAGGCATCCTATTCATGTATGAGAAAATACAACAGAACAATGTAACGAGTAAGAGTGAACCTTGAAAATTACTATTAAAATTAGGCTCTACCTTTTCTTATACTATTTTATTGCATTCCATTGTTCTGGTTTTAAGATTCCAGTAAGGAGCCTTTGTGTTAGGTGGTGGTCACACGCAAAGGAAGCCAGAATATGAAAACTAAATATTTAATCTCACTCTGCTTCCCCATAAAGTCCACCCAGGCAGGGCTATTGCTGCACACAAAAAGCACTGAGCTCAGCGGAGCTCTGCCCAGCCTTGGGTTCACCTTCACTGACCTAGCAGTGCAGATATCACAGAATCATCAGAGAAACATGGAATGCTTTGGGTTGGAGGGTACCTCAAAGATCACCTTGTTCCACCCCCTGCCATGGACAGGGACATCTTCCACTGTCCCAGTGCGCTTCAAGCCCCGTCCAGCCTGGCCTTGGACACTGCCAGGGATCCAGGGGCAGCCACAGCTTCTCTGGGCACCCTGTACCAGAGCCTCCCCACCCTCACAGAGAAGGATTTCTTCCCAATATCACATCTAACCCTGTCCTCCTTCAGCAGAAGGCCATTCCTGCTTGTCCTATCACCACACCATTGTCAAAAGTCCCTCTCCAACCTTCTTGTAAGGGAAAACTATTTCAACATTTTCCAAAAGAGCTGAACAATCAACTCCCAGTTCCTTGTTTAAACAGAAAGGCAGAGCACGGTGGAAAAGCATTCAAAACCAGATTCTGAAATACTCACACTGTCTTATCAAATCAAGCCATGGGTATTTTCCTAACCCCTAAAGAGGGCCAACAGGTATTTAAAACCTGAAAAACCTTAGCAGAAAGGTAGAGGTGCAGCAAAGCAGCAAAATATTTGCCATCTGGAGCTACCCACAGGTACCCTTAGATCCCCCTCTCCCTGTGCACCTGCAGGGGAGGAAATGCTCATCTGCCTTTTGGAACTGACAGCAATTGCCACCCAGCAGGTACCTGCAGCTCACAGGGTGAGATTTAAACTAGAGGCACACTTTGTAACTGCATCAGCATCTTGCTTTTCTGCTCCACATTTATTTATCTCAGCTGACAGCAGTCTCCCTGTCCAGATTTGTAGTGGCACAGTACATTAGGAAAACACTTCAGAGTTCAAATTTGGGTTTCAGTTTAGCAATTAACACCAGTATAACAAAGCCCTTAAGCGTTTCTAGCACCTCCACTGATCTGAGAAGTACCATAACTAGTAACCCTTAGGCAACAAAACACACTGAATCTGGATAATTCTGAGTTTGCAGGCAGCTCCCCATGAATCAGTGCAGATACTGTAATGACAGAGATGCCTGGGTTTTGTGTTGGATTTTACCTAAATTATATCTTTTTTTTGTTTATATGTATAGCAAATCAATCACAGATGAACTCCCATCACCACTCACATTGATGTGAAGTTTCTAAGTACAAATGTTACACAAAACACTTCTATTTCTGTTAATGCAAACACCAATCTCCAAAAGCATATCAAATAGTTACTACACTTTCTTCATCTATAACAATTTTCATAGGCAACAGGACCAAAAGGGATCTTCTGGGTCATCAAATCCATCACATTGTCATACCCAGTTTATAATTGCTCTCCTAAACTGCTCCTGGTTCACCTTAGAGCCATGGTTTTGCATAGAGATTATTTGGGAACATCATCTGTCAAAGGGCTAAAAGATTTCCACTTTGTTTGTGATCTGTTTAAATCTGTTCCACATTTTTTGTGCCTACGCTGCCTTTTGGCTCAAACATATCTCTGTGAGTACATCCAGAAATAAAATTGGTGTAGGTGAACGATCACTCAACCTGCATAAGAATAAATCTGAGTTGTAGGTGTGCTGGGATTTCAGTTCGTGCTGCATCCCTGTGCTCACCTCAGCCTTGGAATGATATTTCACGGCTGATTTAAATGTAAGATCAGAGCACCTCCAGAAGGAGCAGACTCTGTTTCACAGGCACGTCCCTCCATCCACCTCCTTCGTGTCAGGTCCTGCAGCAGTGAACCTTTAGGTGTGCTGGATCAATTTACCTGCCTCATTGAAACCCAACAGTGTGAAGAAAATAATTTGCCTAGCTCCAGTTCCAGCATTTGCTCATTTTTCCAGACTAAAATAATGTAATTCACTTAAGAGTTGTCAATAGAAAAACGTTTTAAAAGAAACAAGTATCCATCAGTCTTATGGGAAATTCACTGACCCTTTGAAAAATGTTTCTTAAAACATCTCCCATTTCCTTCCTCTACATCTGTAAAATCTGATTGCACAAATATTTTGTTGACCCACTAAATTGTTGCTTTTAACAACTTCTAAAACCTCTACTTCTCACTTTGGGGGTCACCTTTATCTTTAGGATATTTTATTTTAGAAATTAATTCCTGAGATGACATTTTAGTTGATGTATTCATAAGAATCTAATAGTATTTTCAGTATTTTTAAAAAATAGCTTAAATTCTGAAAGCACCTGTAGAGCTTTGTTTCTATGAAACTTCATTCTATTTTTTGTTATTACTGTTGTTTTGCACTTTAAAAGCAAACCCACTCTGTTTTAATGAAATTATAAAACTAAATTTTTTTACATATATTCTAAGTATTCAATTTGTTTTAAGTGCTCCTGAGGGTTTTTTCCCCCTAGAGGTGATTCATTCTTCCTTTTTTATCAAATTATTCTATAGATTTTCAATACATTTGTGCAGGATCAAGTCTAATGTAAACACTGGGTATTTTTGCAATTTCATTAAGAAAATACAGAGCGAAAGTGCCTTTCTAATTCTCTGTCAAGGCAGAACAGTTTCCAGAATTTCTTTTTGTAACATACAAAGCTTAAAATGTCCTGTATCTTTACATTAATTCCTAATTTCCATATTAAAATATTTCTGTTACTGTAGAATAATATTAAGGCAAAATGATAGATTTAAAATGACAAAAACCTCCTTCAAACCTCACCATAGTGTCTCAGCTTGTTGGGAATAACCTTCTCCACAGTGTGATATTGATAGTTGAAGTCCAAATTATTGTTCATCTGTAAAATAAGCACAAAAGGTCATAATCGGGCTCCTGACAGGCATCCTGGTCTTCCCCTGGTGCCCTGAACACCCAGACAGCCACATCTGCAGCTTGACAATGCCATATCCCTAAATACAGTTTTGATCCCAAAATTTCCCCAGGGTTTTCTGATTTTTTTTTCAGAGCGAAGAAGTGCAAACAATTTCTACATCAAAAGGGAAGATTTCTTTTTTTCCAATTTCAAATGACGACTCACTCAAAATGTTATTCAAATACCTGTGGAAAAAGCTTTCCAAAACATTCTCCCATCATAAATGACAACATTCAATTTGAGTGGAATGACATCTTTTCTTTACCCAGAAATTTAGGTTTAATTTCTATAGCTCCAAAATATTCTTTTTAAGCAGTAACAAAGCAAACGTTAGAAAAATCTCTTTTTAATTGTTAGAAAACAAACAAAAACTTTTGTGCAGTTCTATCTATTTTCTAATTGCAGGATAAAATACTCCTTTTATAAATATCTGAGAATTAAAAAGGAGTAAGAGCAGCTGAAGACAGAAAGGGTATGGGGGGGAAAAAAGTTATTTTAGTTTAATTGTAGAAAACATTTATTATTTTATTACTATAGTTTAGACGGCCTGGAGTGAACTATGGCAGATGCTCTACAAAGCCAAGCAGGGACACAGAGTCTCCAGAAGCCACCAGTGAAATCTCTTCTTCCTATAAAATCCCTCCTGCTCAGAGCAGATGTCAGACTGGTAATACACCAAAGACACCAACAGCAAAGAAAAGTTAATTACTCAGACTGGTTTCTACTACAGAAACGAAAACAGGAAGTTTTTTTAGCAAGTTTTGCAACAAACGTGGATCCTCTCATCGTGGTTTTACCCCAGAGTTTCACTCCTTGGTGTTGCAGAACCAAGGAGGGATTTGGGACATGAAACCTCAAATCCTCCCCAAGATTTCCCAATTCAACAAAAGCTGACAAAGAAGAAGATATTAATTATTGTTCCCCCATATAACTTGATGGTGTCTTCACACACTTTTATGCTTTAGTGTGTTTATTAGTAAATAAGCAAAATTAAAAATATATTTTAAAAGGTATGTTTTCAGTCATGAATCTTGCTCTGAAACACTGACATGAAGCAGGGTTAGGTGAAGCCACTTCCGTTATTTTCCATCAGGAAAAAAAAAAAAAGAAGTGAATCATTTTCCCTGAATATCACCAAAAAGGAAAGGAGAGCAAGAAAAAATTTGATCCCGATTATCCTTTAAGGTGTTTCATCTCAAAAATCATAAATTCATGCAAGAACTCTCTGTGCAGCCACGGATCCACATTCTCAGGCAGATCCTCGTGCTGCTCTCTATCACTCTGTGATGCAGCATGTGGCCAGGATGCATTCTACAAATGAGGACAGAAAAATCCCGAGTTTAGGTGTTTCAGGTGGAGAAAGGACAGTAGCTGCAAAACATCAGCATCCAAACTTCAGAGGAGCATTTTCCACTCAACTTCTACACAAGGGATCAAGTGTTTTACCCCAATTCAATGGATTAACTCAAATATACCTTAATTATCACATATGGCTTTCAACAATTATCCTTTCCATAATTTCAGAGGTGAAATGGAAGAGGGATAACAAATATTGAAAACCATACAGCCTTCCATTCCAAAACCTGAAATATTACTTGGAAAATTTGAAATGGTTGGGTTTATTTTTTTTTTAAATTTAGTTTCTCTAACCTTTTGCAAATTGGAAAATTTATCATCATTCTTTGCCACAGAATTTCAGTTTTGATCCATTATCACTTCTGGGTGAAAAAGCTTTGATTAAAGAGCTTTCAACAAGATGTGATTAGCTACATATGTTATAAAAGCCATGTGAATAATTCCCATCACCAAAGTCCAACTTCCATACCCAATCATTTTCCATGGAGCACTCTCCACTCACCTAAAACACAAAACTTTCCAAGCCAAGAACAGGTTTCATTGGAGGTTTTCAATGCTCAGGACTGCTAGTGAGAGGATATTTTCCTGCCGTGTTCCATGTCATCCATATTTATTCACAGTGACAGTGGGATTTTTTTTCTATGAAGTCTAGAGAAACACTTACTTTACGTAGTCTGGAATCTGTTCATAAAGACATGAAAACCAAGAAGTTAAAAGAGGAATTGGAAAAATTTCAAATAGGTGAAGGAGAATTTGTCCATGTGATGAGGAATGATGCTTCCACACTGCTCCTCCACGCGACATCTCCAGAGAGACAAAGCTCAGTTCAAGGTTTGCTGCACGTGAGTCGAAGAAATCCATAGGCAGGATATTCTGATCATCCCTGACAACTGGATAACGAGACAGAGCAGTCCTGGGGCACGTGGTTGGATGCAATTGCACATCAACAAGCGCTGGAGACGATAAACAGAAGAGCAGTGCAAAAATACACTGTGGTTGGCAGCTGTGGGTGAGGAGGAACTCTTGGCATACCCGAGCACAGAAGCTTTGGTGGAGGAGGATGACTTACCCAGGAGCTGCTTGTTTGTAACTTTGACAAGTGTTTTCTTTCAACGTGGATGATGTGCTCGAGCTAAATGTATTGTTACACCCAGATTGACAGCTCACATTTCCAGCCCTGTCCGTTTGACTCACGAGCAGCAGGCGTATGATGAAAGTCTAATGGCAGCAACACTTTTAGCATAACTCCGTGGAGGAAATAGTTCCTGAGATATTTGCCCAGCTTGGATACACCAACTGAAATAGAAACAGCCAGCCCAGGATGGTAAGGTGATGTGATGTCTGAGCACATCACAACCAGCGTGTCCTGAAAATTGTGAAAGCTGAGGTGGCCAACAGAGCAAAGATATTGACCACTGTCTTCACGTACTTAACATGAATTTAGCTGTTGTCCCACACATTTCTGAAGTGCAATGAAATTCAGATAAAATATTCCAGGATTCATTTTCCTAATCAAAGTTGACTGACAGGCAACTTAGATCCACTTAGAGCCTCCAAACCTGCACAGACACCACAGAGGAATTCTTCTACACAAAGAAGGCTTCACAAGAGTTGATGTTTGATATCCACATGGTCAGGAAAAATCCAAGTGGCTCCAAATAAGTTTTCCACAATCCCTCCTGAACAGTGTTGAGCTTCACTTGAGCAATGGTCTGATAGGAGCAGCTGACCCAAGGTCCTCAGTAATTATGGATATTAAGGATTCAATATAACTTTTTCCGAGTGTAGGCATGTGAGCACCAACGTGCCAACACTAACTGGCCAAACACCAGTTTGGATAATTATTTTGCTTACCTAAATGTCCCGTTTGCATTGGAATTCTTCATTTCCAAAGCTGTTCTGCAGCGCTGTCAAACGCTGTTAAACAGCTGCAATATCTCACCCCAGAGATGGCTGCATTTCTGTGGTGGGTGATGTGATCCAAAGAGGTTGAATATCAGTTTAATCACTTTGGCATCCTTCAGGAGCAAAGTCACTATTTAAATGTAAGATTATTGTAGAGAATAAAATTGTCAATAAATGTAGTAATGTCTATCTCTAACTATAAGCAATTACAGAGCTAATCTCCAACTCGCAAAAAATAACACCAGATGGTATTTTTCAGAAAAGTCAAATGTAGAATATTATATTTTTTTGCATTTTTCAGTACATCATGATGGCAAATAATATTATGTGAATCCTGCAAGTACAAGAAAAATCTGCAAGTATAACATTCTTCTCTTCCAGCGAACATCCTGTGAATTCATAAATATTTACATTTTGCAAGTTATAATTATGTAGCACTGGAGGAAAAAAAAAAAAGAAAAGGGTGACTGTATATACAAGTTTATAAAAGAACATTCATAAATTAAAAATGTGCATTGTTCTGAAAATGATACCTACTGTGTTTTTTGTGTCAGCCTGTCAAACCATGGGGTAGCTTCCAACCTCTTCCTCAGCTGGGTGAAAATTATACTTTCAGGTTTGAACAACAATTGATTTCTTAGTGTGGTTACTATTAATAGTTTGAAATCATTATGTGTGAAGTCATCACTGGATGGATCTGTTAAAGCAGCAAAGAAAGTTTGTATTGCAACAGGGATAATCTTCCTGCACAAGTTGACAAACACGGATGCCCTCCAAAAATTTTTGGAATTTTGTGGAGAAACCCTCACACACTTGCCTACATTCAGACAATTCCGTGTTATCCTGTCACTGTCTCTTTTTAATTGGAATTTTCTATTAGTTTTCCTGTTGCAGCAATTTATACACTAAAGGATAATTTTAGTGTTAATGAATCTGAACTGCAGGAGAGTCCTGAAGCTGAGATTTCAGTTGCAAGAACATCATTTTCTCAGCAACCAGCAAAAACCATTCATTGAAGACTATTTTTATTGAAGGAATTTTACCATTTTGAGTCATGAATAATCCATGAACAGATGTTGATTTTTACAAGTTCAGTTGTTATTTGAAATTGTTTGAATACTTTATACAAACATATTGCAACCTCTGGGTTATTTGTGTATTTTCTTTTTGTTCTATTACAGTGTTCAACTATTCATTGTGAGATAGATTGTCTCCTCATACAAATAAATCCTTACCAATGTAAAAAAATTAAAATAGTTGGACAGGTGACCTAGGTGTATTATTCATGATGTAAATTCTTTAGGGGAAAAAGAAATAAATTATTTTTTGACCAGAAAAGTCAACTTTTGCAAATAGGAAGAATGAAAGGAGGGAATTACTTGTACAAATGCTTAATACTGGCTGTAGGATGGTCAATCCCTCTGAGTGTTCTTATGAAAGTAAAAACTGTGTACAACCATTCATGCAAACAGATAAGGATTTATGAATATGGGAGTTACTTTGATATCTTAATTAATAGCTGTGAAATCACCTTTCACTCTCCCTCTAAAGTATTTGTTCAGTTGTATTGTTGAGATGAAAACAAAGCCACAGGGGCAGCACTTCTCTCTTGTAGGTGTTTTCAACATGGGCTGCGTTTCCATTTTCCCTTGGCAGTTTCCCTGCAGGCAAATCATGCTTTTCCTGCTCTTCCTTCTTTTCTAACATGCCAAATTTGCATCGACACCAGACAGTTTATCACAGGAGAAGCCTGTGAACACAGCAGGCAACTTTTTAACCACAATTTTTTGCTCATTAGCTTATGCAATATTACCCTAATTCCAGACAAATGATGCCACATCTTCTAAAAAGAAGGAAGTCCCCAGAAAAGGTTTCCAAACCTGGTTTAGGCATCTAAACCTGAAATCCTTTCATCTGCACTTACACAACATGAATCTGTCCCTCTTATCCTTGAGTTAGATCTGTTTTAGGTGCCTTTCTGGTGGTCCCTGGACAGACATTTATTGAAAAACTTAATATTTATTGGAGCTGCAACCTCCTGGTTTTCATAGAATCATCTAGGTTGGAAAGACATCTAAGATCATAAAGTCCAAGTGTTTTCTGGAAAATTTACGTGGTTTTCTACATAAAAATAACTGACCAAACCATGGTGATCTTCAGGTCCGTGTTCTGGGAAGCAATAAACTTTTCTGAGGAAGTGCATTTAAATAAAAGAATAGCTGTCAGTAGGACCATGGTGACAGAGAGGTGCTGGGTGTCGAGCTTATTTAGGAATTTGGGGAAGGCTGGTGGCATGTTTTGATTATGTCTATTACCTCTCAGAGCTCATTTTTCATGTGGTCTGGAACATCTGAAGCTGGATCACTGTCGGGGCTATGAGGAGCCTGGAGTGACAGCACAAGGAGAAATGGTTTTAAACTGAGAATAGGGTTAGATGGGATTTTAGGAAGAAATTCTTGGCTGTGAGAGTGGTGAGGTCCTGGCACAGGGTGCCCAGAGAAGCTGTGGTTGCCCCTGGATCCCTGGCAGTGTCCAAGGCCAGGTTGGATGGGGCTTGGAGCAACCTGGGATAGTGGAAGGTGTCCCTGCCCAGGGCAGGAGGTGGAATGAGGTGACCTTAAATGTCCAGTCCAGCCCAGAACATTCCATGATTCTGTGACTTTGCTCATGGACACCAGCCCAGTACCCCTGACAGCCAGAGGGGAAAACGTAAACCCCAAATTATAAGAAAATAGAGTTTTTTTCTTTATACCTGTAAAAAATATTAAGATTGTTTCCTTTATACTTAACCCTTGGGCAGCTCATAACATTCTCTGTGAGGCCACCACGAGATTTTTATTCCTGACTCTCTCCCTGTGCAGCATCTTCGTGGAAGCTGCAAACCAAGCCATCAGTCCAGGTATGTTGGTATGGTACCACATATTTCAGTCTCTCCAATGTGCTAATCCCCATAGTTGACAGCACTTATGTTGCAATGACCTGCAGTCATCTGATCAACTTTCTGAATACTTACCAGCTATAATCAAATATATTCTCATCTCTTATTTGAACAAATCAAACAGAAATTGAATACATTTTTTTATGAACACTAGCAATATGTTCTCTTCTCTGATAATTTTGACATTAAAATTCCATTTTAATAATCCCATCCTTCAGGCTTTGCAGACTCTTAAGGTATTAAAGCAAAAATTATCCTAAGCAGTTAGATTATAATGTATTTAAAGATTAGACATTTCATGTTGAATATTAACTGCTCCACTTCCCAGGGAAAAAAAATGATGCAGGGGGTTTTTTTTCTTGTATAATTTATACATTTTTGATAGGTTGACTATACAAAGTTCAAAACCTTTCATGAAAAAATACTACAAAATATACTCATGGTTCTGCATTCTATTAAAAAGCTGTATATAAAGGTAGGAGAAAACATTTTTGCTGACACCATTAACATATTTTGATCCCTCAGAAATAGGCAAAATGGCTGTTCAACCTCAATGCAGCCTATCAGGCTCCAGAGCTGAGACAAGAGAGTAAAATATTTGCAGTCTAAGGAACTTTTATTTACGTGTCATAAAAGATGGGTCACACATTTGGACTTCAGGTTTCATAGCAATAGAGAAGAATTACTAAATTACTTTGAAACAAGGCATATTACACTCACAAAAAAATTAACTTTTAGCCTAATTCATAATTAAATGAATTAAATTCATAAAAAGCTTTTAGCATAATTCATAATATTTTAGGTATTTGTCTAAATCGTGACAATTCCTTATGAACACTCTCCATCCCTGGAAGTACCCAAGGCCAGGCTGGATGGAGCTCTGAGCAACCTGGTCGATGGAAGGTGCCCCTGGCCATGGCAGGAGATAGGACTTGATGGCTTTTAATGTCCCTTGTAAGCCAAATCATTCTGGAATTTTATGGATGCTCAAACACAGGTCTGAGTTGAGGATAATCACTCAGCCACAGCTCCTGGCATGGACATTGTCCCCTCGCCACCTGCTGACATAAGCACTGGCTGAGCAAAACTTGCTTTACACTGACTAAAATCTCCTGCTTTAAGCTCACCCACTGTCTCCTTCTGAAATAGCTTCTCCCCAACGAAAAACCTTCACCTACAGAGAGAAAACAACCAAGTTTTCTTTTTAGAGCTTCTACTTCTGAACATAAACGTGCAGCATGGCTCAAAGACACCAACCCTGCCAGTTCCCCCAGCAGCAGAGGTACCTGTGGACCCCCTCCAGGGCTTCCCCTCCTCGAGGCAGCAGCACAGGGTGTTTCTCCTCTCTTTGTATAAACAGGGGGAAAACCCTGTAGCACAAAGGAATCTTTTTGCATTGGTGGCTAAACAACATCAGAGACAGCCTGACTTTGTTTCCACACTGTGTGACACCATAAATACACACCCTTTCCTGTGCTATTACTTGTTCATTTTTTAACAATGTGCTTATGCTATTAGAAGTGTATTTTGGGTTATTTCCGTGGAACATTTAACATCTTTTCTTTTTGTCCTTTTGCCTTGCCCTTCAATTTTGACCGTGATGGATCTAAGCATATTTAGGACATTAAGGGCAAAGTAAATTGTTGTTTATACTGTTAAATGTAAAAAGCATAATGGTAGGGTAGTGTCTATATTCTGGAAAATAAGTACACTTGTCTGATTTTTATTACATATCTTCTCTCCTGATGTGTACTGAGCAAATTGTGGGGTCTCTGCTGAAAATGCAACATGAAAGTTTAATACATCTGCAGGATCTGTCAACCTGAGCATGCACTGAGCAACTGAAAACAAAGAAAAACCACTTGTGCTTTAGGAGAGACACTCTGAGAATGCCTAAATGAACCCTGTGCCGTCACAGGGCTGGTCACACAGGTGAGTGAGGGACATGGATTATCTCCTTCATCAACAGCCTGTACCTGGCGTCAGCAAGCAGCTCCTGGGGCACTGCCACCCTGAGGAGCTGAGAGAGAAACCCAGACTGGTTTGTGTTGGCAGGGACATCAAAGATCATCCCGTTCCACCCCCTGCCATAGGCAGAGACACCTTCCACTGTCCCAGGCTGCTCCAAGCCCTGTCCAACCTGGCCTTGGACACTGCCAGGGATGGGGCAGCCACAGCTTCTTTGGGCATCCTGTGCCGATGCCTCAATACCCTCACAGTCAGGAATTTCCTCCCAATATCTCATAGAAACCTCTTCTCTTTCTGTTTAAAGCCTGTCCTTCCTTGTCCAAGCCTTCCCCTTGTCCAAGCCTTCCTTTTCTTCTGGAAATGGCTCAGTTCCTACAGAAATTCCTGTGCAATCTGGAGGCGAGGACCCACCAGGGCATTTTCCAAGCAGGACACACCAGCCTGGTGGCCCGTGCGTGCAAGGGCTGCTAATCCATCCCCAGCTCCCTGACCTCACACACACAGGCACTGCTTTGCCTGCCCAGATGTTTTCTGATTAATAATGAGGTCACCCCCAATGCCAAAAACACGGCCTTGTAGTTCTCCAACGCTCTTGGAAAGCCATGGAGTGTTTAAGGGGGACGAAAATTTTAAATACAACATAAGTATAAAACACAATAAATCAAATGAATTTGTTTAGATGAAAAGCACTTTTTTGTTTTTGTCAGAACAGGAACTGTATATTCCACCATTATTATAACGTTTTCTGACATAAAACTGCTGTATCTGACCCAGGACTCTGGTTACACCCCTTCTGGCTTTACAGGAAGGTTCTTAAGAAAATGTCTGTATTTTACCATTTCCAAGGTTAAAATAGAAAACAAAAAATATGAAACTGGAAAGGGGTAGTACACACCATTGCTGTAGCTGTTCCTTGGTCACTATCCCCTCAAAAAAGCATTGAGAAAAGACTGAAAAGGGCTCACTTATTTAAATTTCTGCCCCAAAACGATGGGCAAAGCTGCAGAGACAACTGAATTGCTTGACCCTAAACAAACCAGAGGAGAGACATGGCTGTGTCACAGTCCTGCTGCTCCCTGGAAAAGCTCTTGGCATCGCCCTCATAACCATCCCACTCTACTGCTTCTGCTTTGAGACTTTCTATTTAACCATAAATTACTTCTAGAGGCCTGAAGCCCAGCCCAGCACCAAACAGCTGAGTGTGGCTCCTGCCATAAGTTTTTGGAGTCCCTAAAGGCAGAGACCTGGAAAGGGAGGTGCCTGCAGAGACCAAGGGCTGGTCCTACCCCACCCAGGGGAGCACAGGATGGCGACCACAGAGCCGTGGGAAAAGCAGCTCTTTTTCCAGGCTCATGCAGCACCACCTATAGACAAAAAGACCACATTTCTCTGGAGTATTTGGGAATGGCAGAGCCTCCCTCCCACCCTTGCTCCCACAGGATTGTGTGTGCTGCTGTTCCCGCTGCCTGGAGTGCTCAGGGAGCAGCAGGGCTGGAGGCTCTTTGCATCTCTTTGATTTAATCCAGAAAGGAATCTTGAGAAACCAAAGAAGGTGAACGAGAGAGAGTGTCTGGCACTGAACCACAAGGATCAAAGGCCCAGAAAAGCGAGTTTTGCATAAGAAGTCAGGCAGTTCCCAAGGCCTCTTCACCCAGAACCAGGTGCCTCAACAAACAGTTTAATTTGGGGGTTTTATGCTGCGGTTCTGTTCCGTAACACACAGACATCAAATTGGAAATCACACTATTGCTAAGAAATAGCACTCTGAACACTCCTGGCTTTCCCAGCTCCTCCTGCATGTTCCAGGCTCCGTGTCTGTCGGAAACCTGCGGAACCGCAGCGCTGCAGTCTGGGATTTGCCATGACAAATGTCTCTGGAACAGGGCTGCGTGCAATGATTTAAAGGTTTGGGGTTTTTTGATGATGTTTCTCTGCTTACAGAGAGAATCGTGAAGATGTGAAGTGCATCACACAGGGACTGATGCCTCCCAATTTCCAGAGAGTATGGAATGAATTGTGCCCTGGGATCTGAGGCTTCCCATTCTCCTTAGTGCTGAGCCTAAAAAGGACAACTTTCAGCACAGTGAGAAGTGAAAACGGGGGTACAAAAAATAATAATTTTTTTTAAAAGCAAAATTAATTTTCACATTAATAAGGCATGTGTTTTACAGAATATATTTTCCTTTATATTTCAAAAGAAAAATTTAGGGAAAAAACCACAAACCCTCCCAAAATGCACAGAAAATCCTACGTCTGAGATGGAAATAAAGTCCTAGAATCTGACACTTGTTGCAGCATTTAGATGTGGCTTGATATAGCGCTAATATAAAAGAATGCCTGTTGAACTGAAATCCCCCGATGGACCTTTGTTCTACTGGCTGCCTTCCTAATTTGATTAATTGCAAAAACTTTGGATGAGTGCAAACTTAGAACATTTGGGGTTTTAAATGCAGGATTTTCTGTCGCATTTTATGCCAGTGAGTGATAATGACATATCTTGAACTTCAAAGGTGTCTAACCAATTAGAGATTCTCTGCAAGAGAAAATGCAGAGAGGAAAAAATAAAAGAAAAACTGGTTTTGAATAGTATTCCACAAATGCTGAATATTAAGTACATTTCGAGCATATTTGCGTAGTACTAAGTGCACATTTTGCTTTAAAATGATGAATAATTTGACTTTTCAGGGTAGAAAGCAGTGCCGTGAGTCTCCTCTTGAGCC
>VZTJ01003580.1:3612013-3702429 GCA_013397795.1 Orthonyx spaldingii
CCGGATGCTGTATGGGAAGCTCACACAAGACCCAGGAGAATGAAATTATCGCAGGGCTGACCCCCACAGGCCACTTAGTCTCACTTAGAATGTGGACTTAACTCCCTAAAACCCACTTCAGGTTCAGTGCCTTCATTGTTCCTTTTAGAACTTTCCAGATATTGAAGAAGGACGTGGTTTAGTTGTGCACATGGTGGTGTTGGGTTGACGGTTGGAATTGACCTTAAGAGGTTTTCTCCAAACTTAACGATTCTATGAATTAAGAAAGGATTGGAATCAGAACTTCAGCTCTTCTTGTTGGTGGCAATGAGCAATTTGGGCAGTTAAGGACCCACCTGAGCCCAGGTGTAATGCTTTGGGTCACCAAACCTCCTCCTGAACGCTCAGAGACACCAATGACAACAAAGAGCTTTGGAGAGCAGTGAAAGTCAAGGCTTCAAACACAGCTGTGATGGTTTCTGTGGGTGTGAGAGCTCAGCAGTCCTGCTCTAAGGGTTCCACTCTAATTAATAGAAAAACAACTCAGTTTGTAAAGATTTAGACCTCGTTTTTTATACAGACTGTGAAGAGAAACGATTGGAAGAACCAGCTAGAAAGCAGTGCTGTACACAGCAATCTTGCCAGTTCTGTTGCACATCAAACACGTCAGAAGTTCTACGAAACCTATAAAACTACCTACAGCAACGAGCTCAGGCTGGGTAGGGTCTAGGCTGGCCTGGAGCAAGCCAATTCCTGAAAAAAACCCTGTCCCTGTTTGTTAACTTCGGCCCTTTTTAGTGCCATTTCATGTTCATGCGATCACAAGTTTTCCATAGCAGATTTGGCTTCCTGCAAACCAGCGCAGAACAATTGCAGAAGAGCTCGGATCTGTCATGAGGCACTCAGAAACACACACCTGAACACGAGGAGCTGCTGAAAACACCAGTTCTACACCCAATAAATTGAATCCTACAGAGGACAAAAAACCCATTGCGCAAAACCTTGCAAAGGTTCAGGATCAAAAACAGGATCAAAGACAGGATTAAAACCCACCCATTAAAGATTTTCAACAAAGACTGGTCTGGGAAAATGGGTTGGGTTCACTAAAACACTTGAATTTGGTTGTACTTAGAATGCCTTGGAAAAAAAAGAAACAACTTTTTTTGTGGAAAATCACTTTAAAATGAAAATGTAGATGGTTGCTTTAAAAACTTGTGATTTCTTCCACTGATTTTCTTCACAAGAGTGTGGTAGTCAAGACATGATTTCTTGAAAGGAAACTTCTACTTTGCTAGGAATGTATTTTCTGGCAGAAACAGCTTGTATTCAGGTTGGTTTTTTTTTTTTTCCCTGACTGGTTCTGCTGATGGTGTCTCAAGCACTAACACGGGGAACCCTGCAGAGATGGGGACACCTCCAGGGTTTTGGGGAACCCCAAGGAGCCCCAGCACAGGAAAGGGGCTCTGCCAGCTGCCCCATGCTGGGAGAAGATGATGATTAAGCAAAGGTTGATGACGATCAGTTAAGAAAACATAAAACTGACAATCCAATGATCCTTCAGGAAGGAAACAGCAAAAAAAGATGCCATTTTAACTGCAAGGAAGAGCCCGAAGGCAGCATTTCAACCATAACAGGACGGCTCGTAGAAATTAATAACAATTTCCCATTTACAAGCTTTTCCTTTGTTTCTGCAATAGAACCATTCCCAAGGTACAACTGCTTTCAGACGATAATTACCTTGACAGGTGCTGTATTAAATTCCACATTTCTTCCCATTTCTCCCATGTTTGTAGCAGGAAGCATCAGATTAATGTAACAAAACTGGTGCAGCCTGCACCTTTTTTTTTTTTTTCCTGCTGAGTGTGTTTGTTTTCTCACCTTAAATCCTGGCTCTCCCCAGGCTGCCTGGTTCCTTATTCCACACCTCTCTGCAAGAGTTTACAGGCTTCATATATAAATTACAATTCCCCTTTATTAATCTAATTGATCGTTTGGTTCCAAATGCATATGCAAGATCTTCTGAAACCTTTTAGACCCCTGTGGTTCAATATCAATCTCAAAATATTAAAAGCATCTTGTGGAAAATTAGAAAGCAGATGAGACACTTTGGGACTGGAGATGCTGTAGAAGCTGAAACTTTTAAAGCAGCATTGACACAATTATTGAATGCTGTCATTGCTCAAAAGGGCTTTTTATTTTATTGGTTCTTCTGTAATTGTTTTGTACTTTTACTCTCTCTGTGCAGTGCAGCTGCCAGGAATTCAACCTTAATGAGCAGCAATGTCTAGCTGCAATCAAACAAACCTACACCTTGAGGTTTTGTTTCATTCTTCTCTTTCATGTCCATTTACCAGGCCCTGATATTGTGTTGCCCAGAATTTATAGAATGGTTTGGGTTGGAAGGGACTTTAAAGACCATTTATTTCCAGCCCCTTTCCATGGGCAGGGACACCTTCCACTATCCCAGGTTACCCCAAGCCTTATAAAACCTGGTCCTGAGCACTTCTAGGGATGGAGAAACTTCTTGGATCATTTTCCTCATCTAAGAACAAAATATTTTGGAAGAACAGGTTCTCATTTCCAATTGATGAAATAAAACCTCTTGAAAAATGCCACATACAGAAAGAGAACACAGCTCATCCCACACGGATCACTTCATAAATTTCTGTTTGCTTATACAGCCTTTCCCCTGAATTTGATGTATTTTGGGGAAAGGGTGTTTCCCATGGGGACTTAGGAGTTTTTTGGGAAGCCAAAAAGAGAGGAGTTCATTCAGGAATGTACAGCATGCAGAGTCGTGACTGCAGGTGGCATGATTGTTCCAACTGAATTAATGCAACAAACACTGCTATTCTCACTCCTTGCAAGGACAGTGAATGTTTCACCAAAAAACCTAAAGGAAAAATATTCCTCTCCTTCTTTTCTTAGTTCTTATCAAAGCACAGACTGGAAAAGAGCTGAAAAGAATCAAAACAACCACCCTGCCCTTTCTCGTGGAGGAAAGCAAGAATAAACCTTGACTGGTACCAGAGGAGTGAGAAATGGTTGTTGAATTCAAAACACCTTTGTAGGGTCCTCCTGACATATTCACTGTTACAAAGTTTAAATTCTTGTGGAGCACATTGAAAAACAAGGGCCCTTTGAGAGAAAGGAGGCAATGGTCTAAATGCTCTATTTGAAAACTTTCAGTCAAATTTAGAGGCAGATTTTAAACATTTACATTTTTTTCCAGTGGAGTGAGGTAGCTTAAAATACATAAAAATACTAAACATAATATTAGAAGTGAATTATTAAGAAATTCAAGCAAAATAAGTCTGGAAGCAACATTTTTTCCTTAATATCTTTGCTTAAAGATTTTCATGCTGACCATGTTTTAAACAACCCACAAATGATCAGGGGAATCTCATCAAAAGTTCTCAAATAACAATTATAAAAAAATAAAACTACACATACCATTTGTTGCATTTCACCCATACTTTTAAGTAATTTCTTTTATGTATTACTGTATCCCAAACAAGCTGAGTTTAAAAGTGGAGAACATTGGGCAGGAGACCCCACTGAGTCCAGTGGAAAGGAATAATGAAAGAACTCTTGCCCAGGATCGGGAAAAGTCACTCAGACAAGTATTATGGATACTGACAATTAGTAATAGGAGGATAAGCAAATCAACAGAAAGAAATAAGGAAAACCAAAGAAAAAAAAAATCAGAAGATTAAAAAAGACAGAGATTAAAGTAAATTGTGAGACTTTATATCATTTATTTGAACATTTTCTTTACTACTTTTCCCAAAACTATTTCTTGTTTTAGGGAACTTAGTCATGCGACTAAATCTGTCTCTTTCTTTGTAACTCCCTCAGTGTGTAAATGGCTTACCCGAATCTAATCCTCCATCTCCAGGCTCTCCAAAAAAGCTGCCATGAAACCTGTCATTCTTCATTCCTCAGATATGGAGCTTCTCCAGTAAAAAGTAACTCATAGAAATATAGAGGAACTGGGAATATTCACCAGCAGATGAGCTGGAAGATGGAAAATGCAGGGATCAGCAGAAAAACACTTATGTGAAGGCCAGAGCTGTCTGTCGTTATCTAATTTAGAGCTAGTCTGAGAAAAGGAAAAGGCTGCCTGACCACACAATCCTAATTCAGCCAGGGGAAAGGAGTCAAAGGAAAATCATCAACCTGGCACAACTCTGAAGGAAAAGAAGCAAAAAGAATGCTTTTATATAGGTAAAATACAATTTAGACATCTACTCATCCCAATGTAAAACTGTATAAAAGACAAATTGCAATCTTTTGAGAAATCCAGCTTTTAGAACTCTGATTTTACCAGTTGTCTGCTTCAGTTCAATAAAGAATTAATGGATGATAAATACTTAGCATGAATTTTTTCACCAATCACAGTGCTTTTCAACCTACACTCAAAATATCTTCCTTCCTCACACCTGAGATCTACAACTTCTCCCCATCCTCTTAGGCAATATTGTCCTTTACTGACAGAACCGTTAAGGTTGGAAAAGGCCTCCAAGATCATCAAGTTTGACTGTTAAACAGCAGAACCATGCCTGAAGATTCCTCCTTCCACATTCACTGGCCACACAATCTGTGGTTTCATTAACTCCACCCTGTTAATTGGCAGCTGCCCTACTCAGTTGGCTCTGAGTTGGCTCAGCCATTTGTGAGCCCGTCACCATAACACACCTAATGCAGCCTTTTCTTTTTTTCCATTTGAGATCTCCAGCCCAGGAAAGTCCAACAAGGCTCCCTTGTGTTCCCAGTCCACAGGTGAGCAGCAGCAGAGGCTGCTACTTCAGCAGCAATTCATGAACCTTTAATGACAGCTCCCCCTCATACCTCCTTGCGAGGAGGCTGGATAAAACCACCACTGGATAAGATAAACATTCCCAAGAAATCCTGACTCAGTGCCACTCTGCAGCAAGCCTCAGCATCGCTCACCTGTAAATCAGTAATGAAGATGCAAGGTGGATGTAATTTGACCACTAAAGGGTGCAAAGAAGCCAGGAGCTGCTCCTAAATTTGCTTTTCCTCCCCTACCATGTGATAAGGTGAGGTCTGGGCAAGGCTCACTTCTCGTTCTCCAGCCATCTTTTGGGATCAACACATTGTCTGCAAATCTGGATCTCCACCTTGCTCTCAGTACCCCCAGTCAATTACAATCGGAAAAGACTCATATTCTTCCATTTGCTCCTACTTGTCAACATTACGATCTAAGCAAAGGTCATAACGCTCCAATATCCAAAATCCAGTTAATTGATTCCCTCTGGGTATCAAATCCCCACAGCACTGCAGTTATTGCTGCATCAATCATATTGCTATTCATACCAAAGAATTAGAAGGATGTCCAAAACACTGAAATCTCTTACTCCTCCCATCCTCAGCTTCTCCTCCGGACATTTCTAAGCACACCAATTTTCTTGATAACACATTTGAAATTCAATTCCCCTCATAGGATTTGATTGTGCCTATAAATCTGAGCCCGGCCTCTGATCAGATCCCTAAAATATCCTAGCCTCCAAATTCCTTCCAAAATTCCTGCCAAACTCTCAGTTACTCTACCCATATCCTAACTAAATACCACCTTGCCACTTGTTTGGGGATTAGAGCACCCAAGAACCACTGATAACTCACATCAAATATTTCTACATCATTCCCATTTTCTGCAGCCATGTATAACATTTCTACAACTTTAATCTCACATCCAAATACATTGATTTTAATCTTTTTTTTTTCCCAGAGGGACTAACAAAGGTATGAGATTCCTAACCATAAGAGTTTTGGGTTTTTTCAGTAAATAATAAATCCATTCAAATAATGAGGTGCTTTCAAAACAGAGCCTCAGAGCCTGTTACCTGCTCAAGCAACTGCTGCAAGTCTGCTCCTCACAAAAAATTCATTAAAGCACAAACAAAATGAAGTCCTTTAGCATTATCTTAGACCTGAAAAAAAATAGCTTTGAATGAGACTATACATCCAAATATAAACCAGGATCAATACAGTAATTTTGCTGATGAATTTCTGTGGTCAAATATAACACCAATAAACTCTCACTGAGTTTGAGAGATGGAGGCCTGCGGAAGGAGAGCTGCATCCTCGGCAATGGTGAGTTGAAGGGCCCAGCCTCTCCCTCAGCAGTTGCCTCCATTGATTTTCTTCTACTTAGAGATATTTGTTCTCACTCTTACAGTGATTCTATTTTAATGCCATATTATTGCTAAGAACTCTGCCTCTAGAAGGAAATTACTGAAAACCTGGACTCTACAAAGGGATAAGATACAGCCAGGAAGACAGGAGTTATCTTAGGGATACCTGTGGCAATCCTGACCTCCCACAAGACTGGAAAATTGAAGCTATCAGCATTCTTCCTGGGAGATTTTCAGCAGCTCAGGTTGAAAGGGGAGGATCAGTTACCCAAATGCCTTTTGTGGAGCCCAGTGGAAGGATAAATTAAGTGGTGAAACATGTGTATAATGGCAAGTAAGTCATCACAGCTGGGCTAAACCAAAATCTTTTGGCCTCAGAGACAACCACTTTAGGCTGAGCTCAGAGGTGCCCAATCCACAGACAAAACGGGCACCTGTTTGGGGCTAATGCCTGTTGTTTCTGTCATGTGTTTTACACCCATACTTGTCTTTCAACTGCAAAGATGATGAAAGATTTTGCTGCAGCAAATGTGTTTTCTGAATAAAAATGAGCCCAACAGTCACGGAATTTTGAAATTTGAATATTTTCTAATCACCTGGTATAAAGTATGTCAAGGGACTTTCTTTGACTAATTAGAGGAGCTCTTCAAGATGGGATTGTGCTTCCTTACCCTGAGCACAGCAATGGCATCAATAAATAATATTAATTGCAGGGTGGATTCAACTTCGGCTATTTTATTGCTGAGGAACTCAAACAACAAATAATGCCAGAACATCTATCAAAGAGAAAGCCACACGAATTCACCGAACCATCCTGTGTGCATTTATCTAAAATAAAAATTGTATGTAAATGTGTATGCAAATTAGGTGTGGCCCTCAAGCTCCTGGAAAGTCGCCAAAAAAGCCTTCGGTGTTGCAAAGTTGAGCATCCTATCTACCATATGGTGGCACCTATCAATCTCGGGAGGGAAAAGATACCAGCTCCTCATACAGATGGCACCCATCACAGTACCTGTAAAAAGTTTGGGGATTTAGAGATGAAAATGAGGTGTTTTCGATGTTATGGAAACTATTCAGAGTTCTAAGCAGAGTTTAACAATTAGTATTACAACAATATGATATAAAAAGTATTAGTAAGCCATAGCCAACCTAACATTCTTCTAGGAGGATTTATTAACCAATGATAGAAAATAAAAATGTTTCCATAGACTTTTCTTGATGAGTGGCTGCATTTACCTGGGACAGGTACCCCGGGACAGAATAGGTACAATGACCTCATAGAGACACAGAATGGTTTGAGTGGAAAGGAATCTTATTGTTCATGTCATTGTGCCCCCTGCCTGGGGCAGGGACACCTTCCACTACCCCAGGGTGCTCCAAGCCCTGTCCAACTTGGCCTTGGACACTTCCAGGGATCCAGGGGCAGCCACAGCTTCTCTGGGCACCCTGTGCCAGGGCCTCCCCACCCTCACAGGGAAGGATTTTTTCCTAATACTGAATCTGAACCCACTCTCCCTGGGAACCCATTGCCCCTTGTCCTGTCACTATGGTTCCCGGTGAAGAGTCTCTCCTGGCTTCCTTGTAGGCTCCCTTCCAGTTCAACTACAGGACTGAGTTAGATCAGATCTCCAATGGTCCCTGCCGATTGCTCCTTGATTTTCATTAATAGTGCTAAGTCTCCAAATAAACAAACTTATTTTCTTCTGAACAAAAAAACTTCTAATTTCTGAAGCATTTATTGGCTTTAGTATCATGGTTTGTGTGACTGGGCTTCCACTGCCTCACATTATGATTGACAAACATGCCCCCAGCAGCACCACGGGACCTAAAAAATCATTGAGAGCTGGTTTTTCACATGGTTGCTGCAAAGTATCCCATCTTTTTTCAGTAGTTTGGGGGCTTTCACTTCTCTGAAACAGAGTTTGAAGAGACGATTTTCACTTTTGCTATTGAGCACTCATGCCAAAGAACATTCCCGTTCCCCATGCATACCATTAGCACAGTGTACATCTGAAAAAATGTATTTATATATCTCAGAATGTGAAGTGATGTGTAATTAGGAGTTTAGATGAGAAATTATCGTGGGGAAACAGGGCTTGGGAGTTGTATCATCTGTCGGGTGCAGCGCTCGCGCGGCTCCGCGAGGAAGTTGCACGAACACTGCATGGCACTTTCCCTATTTATAAAGCACTGAGAACTTCTCCACTTGGTTTCAAGGCCCACTCAGCCAAGCTGTGGGAATATTTCATAATGAACGACTCATTTGCAAGATTTTGACTCTTTGTCTGTTTACGCGTTGCTGTTTAGTGGCAATTTATTCCTGTGGTTTCTGCTCAAGCGAACCACGCGCTGGAGCTGGTGGGAGTTTCCTTTGCTCTGGGCAGAGCATGGATCTTATGATTTGGCCCAGTGGGAGCCAAAGGTGCCCAGAAAAATCAGACTCCCAGGGAAGGAAAACAGTTAAGGTTGCGTTGACAATGTGCCTCAGTTTGATCCATTGTCAAACAAGATGTATAGATTTTGGGTAGTGTTGCCTGTAATCAACCTACTGTGGTATAATTAAGGGACTGGTTTAGTTTAGATATAAGAAATGAACTCCTCTTCTCAAATGCAAAATTGGTCAAGGGGTTGGTTGGGATTTTTATTTTACTCCAGTTTATTTTCTCGCGAGTGAAGAGAACGTTTATAATTTCGGTTCTTTCTGTTGTAAATTGTGCAGCGACGAAAGCTAAAATATATCTGGCAAGTACACATTGCATATTGCACTCCCCATGATTAGTACAGGTCTGTTGGTAGAATGAAATCAGCTCAAACAATGGGTAAAAATAAATCATTACTGGGTACATGAGATCTGAGATGGAAAAGGCACTAATGGTTGTTAAATGAGGTATATTGCATAGAAGGATTATATTTTGAATGGTGTTAAAATTGCTTTGGGAGTGAATATTCTGACTAATATTATTATTTGTGTGCTTGAACTCTGACGTGATGGGGTTGTACTCCTGTAAAGAGTTCATGAGAACTAGAAACGGATTATCAATGTCTTTTATTTTCCTTTTACATTCTGAATAACAAGACGATAAATCACACAGTGTATGAACTGCAGCTTTATCTGCTTCTCACTGAGCCAATCAAGTCACAAATGTTCTTAGGATTTTTTCATAAAAGCATGTTTTTGCATCAGTAACAAAGGATTTCCTAAAAATATATTGATCTCCAAATATAAGAGAAATGTGTCTCTGATTGAGTTGGGATTTGGGGATAGAGGAAGGAACTCAGGGAGAAAGATCTTCCAAGTCACAGTGTAAATCTTTAGTAAAGGCTCGCAAGTACAAGGTGGTTGCATAGTGACCTAAATTCTTCATTGTAACTACATGAAGCTACGGGAGTTGGATTTTGATGATCCTTGTGGATCCTTCCCAGCTCAGGATATTCTACGAGTCTACCATTCTACAGGTCTCTTTTAATGATGCTTTCTAGTAAATCCTCATGGCCATTGCATGGGTGACACAATCCCAACCTCTGGTTCTTGCCATCAGTGCCACATTCTTCCCTCTCCAGGGGCTCTTGGACACACACCTCCATCCAGAAGATGTTGCAGGAGATATCACTCACTTCTTCTCCTGCCTCCTCTTTCTGCTGTTCTTTGGGGAGATTTTTTCCACTTTTACCTTTCCAGTTGAGAAATTGTTTCTAAAATGTGATGCTTTTCTCCACTGTAAATCTCAGTTTTGGTACTGTGCCATTGTTGAAGGCAAGCTGGCAGACTGTCAGATTGTTTTCAGTAAGTTATACTACATTCAAAGTTAAAATGGGACCATTTATCCATGTTTGTATTTCTGGGATCATGGTTTGTAGAAACAATTCGTTCTAGGAATGGAACTTTTGTTATCATTTTCAGAGGAACATTTGGCAGGATAGGTCCATGAATTAAAAAAAAAGTTTTGGAAAAAAGCAAAAGAAACACAACTACACTTTTAAAATTCTCCCATCTCTGAGTTATCAATAACTACAGTTAATGTTGCCCTCAAAATTTGATAAAATAGATCTTTTTCTTTGATATCTACCTCCTCTCTTATTACAGCTTCTCTCACACACAGGTATCAGTGAAGACTGCCTAAATTTTCACATGGTTTAAATCTTTTTTGAATACCAATAGC
Source organism: Orthonyx spaldingii (assembly GCA_013397795.1). Classification (NCBI taxonomy): domain Eukaryota; kingdom Metazoa; phylum Chordata; class Aves; order Passeriformes; family Orthonychidae; genus Orthonyx; species Orthonyx spaldingii. The sequence goes on from VZTJ01003580.1 coordinate 3,622,311, forward strand.
AGAGGGAGGATACAGAATCAGGCTGAGGCTGACAATGTTTGATGGATCCACCCTGAATGAGGGCACCCAGCAGCTCTGAAAGGCTTCAATTGGTGTATTAAGACGGGGAAAGGGTGTAATTTATCTCAGATCACAGGCTGGAAAATCACTCAGAATTCAAACTTGCTTGCAAACACAGTCCTTTTTATTTGCCTATCAGCTAAAAGATGTTGTTGTGTTGTCCCCCTCCCTCCACGAGTAGAGTGGATGAAGTTTTTCTCTAATTACTAATACATTTCACACAAAAGAAATAAAAATTCTGGGAAGTAATCTAATCACAAATTCAGATCTCATCTGATAAAGAGGACCACAAGAAGGAGATTTTTTTTCCAATATTTGTTTGAAATGAAATGTGTTTCAGAAATGACGCGGTTTGTTTTGACGCTTTCAAAGTGGAGCTGCTGGGGGCTTATTTTTGAAGTGAGATTTGAAAAGAAATGGATTCAGAGTAGATTAAAATGTTAAATAATTCAAAACTAATCTAAATATTTCACCTTGGTCAACTATATCAGCTGACTTCAGGTTTGAATAAGAAAAAGATTCTTAGCAATTTTTATTGATCCTTTTTTTCCCCTTTTATGCCAAAATGTTCCTATTGATTCCCATTTAAATTGAAGCTTCTCAGGTTTCTGTTGTTTTTTGTAGTCTCACCTGAAACAGAACAATGTAATTATTTTCCCAGCTCTATCGTAGATTAGTGAGCTCCTAAATGAATAAACTGCAGTAAGTCCACAGACTGTCTCTCTCTCTTCTTTCAGCCAAATTTCACAACTTCACCTGTTAGTCATCTATACTAAAAGTGCTACATCTTTGGTTTCTTTTGGACTAGAAAGTTTTATTCCCACTTAAAATTTTCTGGAATTTCAATGATAGAGTCATCTGATATCCTAAAAACATCCAGTGCAAACTTCAAGGTCTGTTTCTTTCCTTTGATGCAATATTTGCACCACAAAAACAGCCGATTTTTACTTACACTGAAGACTCTGTCATGCAATTTTGAACATTGATAGAAAAAGGAGATGGTTTTACAGAGCAGTTTTATGTCAATTTTTCTCATCAGTTATATTTCCCTACAATTTAATGCAATCAACAAAATTTGAAAAGTTGCTTTCAGTATCATCTAGCACCCTGTAATTTTTAACATAAACCTCTGTGGATCCAGGATCATTTCTAATATATCCCATCACTAACCCTCCCGGTTGGTACAGGGCCCATTGATTGCTGGTGTGCCACACTTTGCTTTGTGTTTTTTCGCCAATTTTAAATCCATTAAACTCAACTTTCCACTTATTCTGCGGCTCCACATCTTAACATTAACCTCTTGTAGGAAACCCTGTCAAAGGATGTCTGAAAATGTAAGTATAGGATGTCTGTTGCATTGCCTTGTCTCTCCTGGCAGAAATAATAACCATAAAGGATTCCAGTAGATCTGTCAGACCCAAGGACTTTCCCCCTCTTCAAAATTAAATTTGTTTTCTCTAATCGGGCAGTACTTGTCCCAGTGCACCTTTCATTTGATTCCTTAAAATATTAACCGGGGCATTCTCCACAGTTTATGCCAGCGATAAGTTCTTTCCCCATATGTCCCTGGACCAATTTTAAATAATTCCTTTATTAAATTTCACCAGCCTTCAAGGATCTGAAATTTCTAATAAAGTCTCCAATTTCCCGTCTTACTTCCTTTGGCTCTCTTGGATATATTTTGTCTGGTTCTGATGTTTATCAATATTTTTAAAAGCTTCTAATCTTTTGATAGCCTGTTTGAGTGATATCTGGATGCTTTCTAATTCCTCATTTGCAAGCTCTGAAATCTGGTGTCAGATTTATTCAAATGAAGGGGTAGGTGTACAGAAATTGTCTCAGGTAATTTGACTTTTTTTGTTTCTCCTCCTAACTATTTCTGAGAATGCTCTGGGTCTTTACCAATGCAACAATTACTGTCAACCTTAAATACATTCAAGATGTTTTGTAGAATATTTTTAGTCTAAATTTGATTTTGTGTGCCTACACTGGATTTATGGGTTTAGAGTGATGCCCACTAACCTTGCTGGAGTTCAAGTTCTGCCAGCACTTCCACCTCAAACCAGTGCTGCTGTTGTAACTTAGCTGTGAGAACCAGCCACAGGCTAAAACAAGGAACTGAAAGTTCCCTCCAAAGACTTTTTGTTTGGAGTTTTTAAGGGTTTACATTAAAAGCAAGGAGACTTTTTTTAGCACATGCTTAACTTGAAAAGAATAGTAACAAAAAAAAAAAAGACTTCATAAAGAACTTGTGCAGACTATTAGTCCATAATGTGGACCAGACTCAGTGTGTGTGTATCTTTTTAAATTATTAACTGCAATGGGTAATTATTAGAAACAAGAAATTGGCAGAAGCAATTTTTTTTTTCAAAGAACAGTTTAACGAGGACGGATTTGTTTTAAAAATCAAACATCCTGAAAACACCAAAGTGAGGACCCAACAATCACCAGACTCATCTCATGCATGGGTTGAACAATGCTGTGAGGACTATGGCATCTTCAGCTGATGCATCCTTGGTCCTACAATGTCCCAAATCCCTACAGGCTACATCCAACAGAAGGGACACAAAACCAGGTTTGGACAGAAGTTGTGCATAGGAATTTTACATCATGACCCAAAGGAAATTTCATCCATTGTAGGTGCTCTCCATGACTTTCCTAAGATATGGGGCAACTTTTCCACCTCAGACCTCTACATTTACGTAACAGTGGCAAAAAGTGAGACGGGAACAAAACAATTTATGATTAACAAGTGGAAGAGTTCCAGGCCAGGTTGGATGGGGCTTGGATCAACCTCTAGTGGATCTCTAGTGGAAGGTGTCCCTCGCCATGGCAGGGGGTGGGATGAGATGAGCCTTAAGGTCTTTTCTAACACAAACCACTGTGTGACTCTATGATTTTTTTTTTTTTTTTAAGCACTCCAGAAAATTAAATCCATTATTTTATCTCCATGTGCTTGTCATGTCCTCCCTGGTGCCATGAGCTGTGAACAACAAACTTAATGTAACAAAACACCCAAGTCTTAGTGAGTTTCATAGCAGGTAACAACATGCTCTGACCAAAAAAGCAGTTGTGTAGCAGATTTAGGGGATCAGACCTCAGGAAAAACACCATCTCCTGTCCCCTTATCTACAGCATCCCAAAGTTTAGGGCAGATCCTGTAAAAGGGCAATACCTGAGCTCAAACCTCCAGCCCTGAAGTCTCCATGAAAGGATCTGACTGCTGGGACTGGCCCCCTCAAACCTCCTTCCTGTGCTTTCCACATCAAATAAAGCACATTTATTAGGTGAGGGAGCTTGTTTAACAATCAGGTTACATTCGCTCGCGGTCACCTGGGAAACATAGGTTGCAGCCCTTGATATAATAAATCATTATCAGGATTTTGCACACATTGGAACACATGGGATGCTTTACCCCATGCTGTGTTTTATACTGAAAGACCTAAGCAGTTTGCATCTGGGTCTAAATTGCCCGTAGGGTTTCTTTGGAGTATTTCTAACTGCTGTTTCAAAGCATCTCTGACACTCAGCTTTCTCATGGTCTGCTTGGGCAGCATCGAGATTTGCTTCCAAGCTGTTTAAAGGGTATGGTTTTATGAATGAGGACAAATAATATTAATGTAAAAAGAAGAAACAGATATAAGGATTTAGGCACTGAAAACTGGAGGTGGTGCCACAGTGCTTCAATCATTCAAACCCAAACATCACAGATTAGGTAAAAACAGATTTATATTAAAACCAAATAATTATTAATCTAACTCATGCTTCAATGGAAATTTCTCAAAACCACCTAAAAAACCCTCAAGTCTCGATAAATGTTGGTCATTTGAAAATGTTACCTGCAAAATACTAAATGTATTCTTTAAAACACAGAGTAGACATGGTTGTCACTTGCTGGGTGAGTTTGGCCAAATAGCCCTTCATATCCCAGGCTGCTTAATTTGAAACAAATGTTTCAATGAAAAATGATAAAGAATAGGAGCTTTAATAGAGAACTATAAAGACTGACACACAAGTTTGTATTCATGACATATTTAAAGTTCGTTTATAGCATTGGAAGGTTTTTGTTTATTCTTTTACCTGAGCAACCAGGAATTATAATCATAAGGACATTCAGACTGTATATTTTGTAAAATGTGCTGAATTCTACCATTTTGTTGACACCTACTCCAAGTTTAGCCACAACATGTTTCTGTTCTAAGAAGAAACACATCATACAACAGTGTTTTCAGAGAAATTTCGAGTAATAAAAGCTGTTCTCTTTAAAAAGTGACCCAACAGGGTCCATGGAGGTCACAGGCATCTGCCAACTTACCCACCTAAATGATATAAATTTACACTCTGGAAAGTCCAAACAGTTGAAAGCAAATCTGTTGTTGCTGCAACACTGGGATCTGTTGTTAATAGGTATGACAAAGCAGTAATAGCATCCCAGCATTTTTTCTATTTCCACTTCAAACAGCAAATCCGACTGAATTTACCTAATACTTCGATAATCCAATTATAACACTTTACCAGCAGAAATCATCTGCGCATAAGCCTCGGAGTCAGTTAAATGAGGGCTGTGTCGAGCTGCTCACCCAAGATGCATCGCAAACTCTGGCGAACGCGTTCCGTCGGGATCGTCAGGCTCGACCTACGTGAGGAGTGAGTGGAAAGTCCTCACTTTAAACACAGGGCTGCCAAGCTGGTGGCAAATCCACGCTAACCAGGGCAGTGAGGATGGGGGCAAGACACCAACCACCATGGGAAAGCTCCCAGCCTTCAAATCAAACCAGAACACAACCAAATTCTCAGCTTGTGCCTCGGCAGAAACGGCACATTTTGGTGTAACCCCCAGAAACCACTGATTTATCGATGAAAATCCATTTATACAAAATACTGTGTGTTCTAAACACAAATTGCTGATATTTTTCAATTCTGGAGGATTTATGGCCCATAAGTGTCGTTTCATTTCTCTTTCCACAGCCATATCACTTCCTTTTACTCCCTTACCCCATAAATCTGTGCCCAGTGATGGCGGCTCTTGCATATCAGCCTAACACCCTTTTTCCCCCTGCATGTAGTATTTATTTAATGGATCAAGGGAACTATCCTTCAAGCAGAATGAGATATTCTATTCACAGCTAGAACGTTAATATGTCAGTAAAGTTCCTTGCCTTCAAAGTAGGAGAAAATAAATCTCGAAGGCTTGGATTCGTACAGGGCTGTTAATGAGGGATGATGGTGTGATTTTTCAAGGATTACGTGATCGAGTCAATTCCTTAAATTTAGACAAGAGTTTCAGTCCATGTTTCAGTAATTTCAGCAGAAACACCATATGCTGCCCGGGGAAGTTGCTGGTGCCTCATCCCTGGAAGTGTTCAAGGATTGGAGCAACCTGGTCTAGTGGAAGGTGTCCCTGCCCGTAGAAGCGGGTGGAACTGTATGATTTTTCATGTCCCTTCCAACCCAAACCATTTCTGAGTCTACAAGCTTATGATAAAAAAAATAACTTTCTGTGTGTCAAAATACACCCTGCTACTCAAGAAAGGCTTACAAATGTGTGATGACTAGAAAAAGCCTTGTGTCAGAGTTAGTTCCTAGCCCTAAAAAGTAAAATTAAACCACAGATTTAAAATTACCCACAGAGTAAATACTCCTCTACTTCCACAAACTGGCGCCTCTACTCAGATCTGAGTTTCCTCAGAGGTTCAAGCCAATAACTGAGCTGGGTCCACCTCTTTTTTTTTTTTTTTATTTTTGAGAAATGTATGCTTAAATATCAACAGCAATTAATAGTGTTTTGAAAGACAGATTATTACTGTAATTTCTGCTGACATTTTGTGTGCAGTATGTTTTTCTTTACTAATTAAATACTGTGAACTGCTTTCTGAGGGTTAATACATTTCACAAAATTTCCAATTTATAAATAAGTCAAATTCAGGATATTTATTTGTAGTTACATGACAATGTAAACAGGAGGTGGGATAAAAGAGGTACACTGGACAAAAAGAAACACAGATTTTATCTACTCTATGTTTGGCAGTTGGCTGTGGAAAATATAATCCAGTCATAAATCTATGAACCAGCCCTGAATTTCTATTGCATTACTTTTAAAATGATTGCAGTATTTTCACATCCCCTAAAATGTGCCATAAATCCACAAAAATTATCCATATGTTATATATCTAGGAATGAATTAATTACTTTTCACTGTACTGTAAAATACAGATGAAGAAACTCTACCCAGAAAGTTAAAAATGCCTTTAATAGATGCTTTTCCATATGCATAATAAGGAATTATTGCACTAAGGGATTATCTAAAAACTGAATTTATATGACAAACAGTTAAAACAGGAATTTAAACTGATGTTTCTCTCTCTCCAAGAGCCTTTTTGGGTGCTAATATTTGGGAGCAGATGGAGTGCAAGTTACCTGTGCTGACAAACCTGACCCAGGTTACACCTGCCGAAAAGCCCAAATCTAGTGGTCCTTATTCTCTAATAAGAGAGCTTTGATTAAGTGTTTAAATGCAATTAAAATGCAATATAAAAAATATTTTTCTTGTTTTTTAGGACAACAGCGTGAGACTGTAAGGTTCATAAACTGTTTTGCTGTGTCAGTAAAGAAGACAACACCTCTGACAGAGAGGAAAAGAAAGGAAAAGGAAAAATTACTATGGAAAACATTTAGTTTCTTGTACAAGCATACAAGCATGGAATTACTGAGGTTGGAGAAGATGTCCAAAATCACCCAGTCCAACCTTTGACTAGATAACATCACACTCACTAAACTGTGTCACCAAGTACCACATCTACTTGTTTTTTTGAACACTCCCAGGGGTGGTGACTCCACCACTTCCCTGGGGAATCTGTAGCACAGACCTTTTCAAACTCATTCATTCTTTAAATGTTAAAGTATTGGATATCCCCATCCAGTATAAATTCAAATTATAAATAAACAAATAAACAATTTCAAAAAGAAAACACAAAACTGGAGCGTGTCTTACAAGACATTTAGAATAAAATCAAACCTTCGTGTTCCCCATAGCCTATCTTTTTAACCACATATTCTCCCAGTTCCCACTGCCCCTTCCCTTGCCATTGAACACTTCTGCTGTGCAAATTGTCTTAAAAAGAGACTAAGTGGTGTGAGAGAAACTGCAACTCTGAACGAGCCTGGATTTTATCAGCTCATGGTGCCAAGGTTGATGGCTGGAGCCTCCCAAGAACAGCCAAGATCAGGGATGCGGGTCTAGGTGATCACTCACCCTCAAAGGGCACAAAAATGCTGAGGAAGGGAGAGCAGAGCAGCTGAAAGCCCTAAAGTTTAGACACTGAATATCTGGAGGACAGCTGGAAAAGATTTAAGGAGTGTTTCACTCTTTCTCCAAGCAAGGGGTGCCAGCAAAAAACAAACATAACTCTTTCTCTCTATATAATTTTCATGACAAAAGCTGATTGTCAACTTGTGGAGGTTTTTAATATTTAGACAGAAAAACCTAACTCTGAAAGGAGATTCACAAAGTATTATCTCAGAGCAGAAACCACATTTGTGAGGTCAAAAAACAGCACTTGGGTAAGAACATCCAACAGCTTCACAAAGACTTTTACCCTGATTTAGTTTCATCTCTGCTACTGCTTTCACTGTGACAGGAACTCGTGCAAGATGCTCTTTGAGCAGATCCTGACATCACCAAGTAAATCCTTGATTTTTCCCTATCTAGAGACCATTTTCTTTAATGGTGTGTTTGAACAGTGCCAAGCATAGCTGAGGTCTCCTTGGTTGGGACCTTTAGGAATTTTTTCAACACAAAGAAACACAAACAAGTAGCTAATAGCAATCTATCACACCTCAAATCCATCCAGCAATCGCTCTGTGGTGCAGCCCCGCCTTTTATGTGGTTTGTTAAATGTCTTGCACAGTGTGTGGGTGTTGCATAAGTAATAAATAATAATAACTAATATTTGTAATGCTTATAACAGTGACTAAACCACCAACATGCTGACTAATACTGTCTCACTGGCTGCCTCCAGTGTCTGCAATCTAAGTGCATTCATCTCCGCTCTTTTTAAACCTGCTCTTTCTCATCTGAAAGAGGGCAGGGTCAAATTGGATATTAGGAAAAAGTGCTTGGCTCTGAGTTCTGGCACAGGGTGCCCAGAGAAGCTGTGGCTGCCCCTGGATCCCTGGCAGTGTCCAAGGCCAGGTTGGATGGGGCTTAGAGCAACCTGACAGTGGAAGTCATCCCTGCCCATGGCAGGGGATGGGACTGGATGAGCTTTAAGTTCCCTTCCAAATCAAGTAATTCTGGAATTTTATTATTCTATGATGATTCTTACAAGAGAATTCACCGACCCAAGTGTAACACAGGAGATACACTCCTACACTGAGGTGATAATGTAAATAAAAAGTAAATAATAATAACTCTTCATATAGACATGTATAATTTACAATAGGACATTGTTTCCCAACCAGCCAAGCATTTGCACACCTGCTGCCTCCATCTTCTCCTTCCAAAGATGCTTTATTTACCCAAGGAGTCAAAGGCATGTTTCACCTCAGAGAGGGAAGACCCACCCCGGGGGTGGGCATGTAGGGTGATGCTTGTATTTAATGTGTTTCTGCTTCTATCCAGTCCTATTTCACGTACCTACTATTTCCCAAGGAGCTGGGGGAGCTGCTCCTCTCTTCTTGTGCCTCTGGGGCTGCCCTGGAGGGTGAAGCAGGTGGGCTTCTGCATATGGACTCCGAGAGCACTGAAAGCAAAGCACACTGAGGGGTGAAGCAGAGAGAACTGAGGTGCAACAGCAGATTTTTTATATGGTACAAGGATGAGGAGAAGTCCAGAGGTTTCCTTATTGTCCGACAGCTCTGGCAATCAGAAAAGAGCAGGTGAGATGGAGGGACTCACCTTTGACTCCTGAATCATTGACAGGTCCTGAAGGACCTGTCAAACTGCTCTAAATGCCTGTTGTGCAGCGCCGACCCTCGCGAGGCTGGAAGGACGAACCCTGATGTGATTTGACACCTCTCTTTATCGCGGGTGGAACCAGGCCCCAGATTTTTAATACTAATGCTTTGGGACATTTCAAATCCACATGTGAGGCTTGGCTCTCTCCCTGCTGTTTACATGATAAAGTGACATTCTGATTCAGTCTTCCTCATCAAATTCATGATTTCAGAAGTTCCTCTAAACATGTCTGCAACATCACGCTAACTTTTCAATACCTCCATGTCAATACATGCCAGTTGCTTAGGGTTATTTTCTTTCCTCTTGGAAAGAAGGTCAAAACGGCAATGCAAATATATTAGGGGGAAAAAAATGCATTCAAGTAACATTACTTGTTTCTGGAGTCAAGATGCCAGTCCATCTTTAAATCACACAGTTGAGTATTCAATTCACAAATACAATGAGGGTACTTTTAAATTTTAACTGTCATATTCTGTTATGTGGCCTGATGTTAAGTTGCATTATGCTAGCAGTGAATGGGATAGGACAGAACATAATTCACCGCATTATAAACAGCATAACATAACCTGACAACTGGAATTTAAAAGGAGGAAATTCTTTAACTGTAGGATCATATTGTATCTTCCTATACATTTATAAACCCAGCAGCAAAAGAGCCAAGCAGAAAAGCTGATCGTGTACCTATTGGCAAGAAACAAATGTTGTCTCATTTGTGGGGCATGTAAATAATTTGGGGGAGTTTTCTTTACGTTTTAATTTCCCGACTGCACAGCTGCTGCTTCCCTTTCCCTGCTACTTAGGGAGGCTGGTGGTGGCATCATCTGAAAACTTTCATACCTAAGTCACAGAACAGCATTCACTTTTATTGAAGCTGTTTTGTTTGCTCTCCTGGGCTAAAATAAAGAATGAAGTAACACATTTCTTCAGCATGAATATGCTAACAGCCATAAATCTGCTCCCTGGCATTACTGTAGAACAAACCATAGTAAATGTTTAAAAATGTGCTCCTAAAATAAGCCCTGACTGAGCTTTGATGTCACTTTATTTAATTCACATTGGCATTGCATACACAGCTCAGTTTACCAGAGAGGATTCATTCTTTACTGAAGCATAATTACATTATCAGATATTCAGTAGAGGCCATAAACCACAAAATGGAAATTAGACTGTCAATGGCCATTTTATACTACAAGGATTATTGTATTTTAACGTTTGTGTTGTCAACCACTGTGCTGGCAATCTAGCATGTGGACCCCAATTTTCAACATCACTCTAACCTGAATAAAATTTAAATATATGAACACCAAATTGAACAATCAATAACAATCTTTTAAGCTATATAAGCTTCTGACTGGCAGCAAACTAAGCAATAGCAAAAAGGCAGATCAATCAGGAAGCTCTGTTTTCCTTCCTAGTCCTGTGCATTTCAGGCTGAGGGTAACTTCTTTTGGGGCATTGTTTCCCAATCTCCAACATTACAAAAAATAAATTAAAAAGTAAGCTACAGCTTTCTCGCTCTTGCCCACTCAGATTTGTAAATGGAATTTATTGCACGCAGTGTCCTCTTATAGATTAAATTAATGTTATTGTAAAGAGGTTTAATGCTCAAAGATATTTATGACTCATGCTGAGAAAGAAGCTGTACTCAGTTATGATGATTAATATAATTTTCCCAAGTTCTCACAGATGAAACTGCTCCATGTGCATATTTTGAGTACAAAACAGATAACCATAATTCTACAAAAAGGCAGCCATGATTGTGTTATTGATGCATCATTTGGAATTAGCAAGTTGCTTGTGGAGCACATGAAATGTTTTTGCTGGATTTAGCTTCTGCTTGATGGGAAACGGAAGAAGCAACATTCACATCACCCCAACCTGTGTTTGTGGTTTTGATCTTGGCATAACAAAAGTTGGTGCTTATAAAAGAGTTCATTTTTACAGTCAACCACTAATAAGACAGGCTATGATTTAAAACTTATATCCTCTGTCCAGGATGAAAACTAAATGAGATAGGATTTGACAACTTCTATCAAGGAACCGAAGATTTACCAACTCCTCAGGCACACGGGTCAGAAAATGGTAAAATCTCAGCATTGTTGCAGTTAAAGCCTGGAAATGGATCACACATGTCTGATCAGAAGATCTCTCCAACAGCTCTGCAGGGTCAGGGAACACCAAACGAAACATTTCCCAAGACAAGAAAGATGTTGGCCTGTTGGAGCAAGTCCAGAGGAGGCCATGGAGCTGCTGCAGGGCTGGAGCCCCTCTGCTCTGGAGCCAGGCTGGGAGTGCTCACCGGGAGAGGAGAAGGACCCAGGGAGAGCTCAGAGCCCCTTGCAGGGCTTAAAGGGGCTCCAGGAGAGCGGGAGAGGGACTGGGGACGAGGGCTGGAGGGACAGGACACAGGGAATGGCTTTCACTGCCAGAGGGCAGGGATGGATGGGAGATTGGGAACTGGGAATTCCTGGCTGGGAGGGTGGGGAGGGGCTGGGCTGGAATTCGCAGAGAAGCTGTGGCTGCCCCTGGATCCCTGGCAGTGTCCAAGGTCAGGTTGGACAGGACTTGGAGCAGCCTGGGACAGTGGGAGGTGTCCCTGCCCATGGCAGGGGTGGGATGGGATGAGCTTTAAGCTCCTTTCCATCCCAAACCAGTCTGGGATTCTATGGATTCTTTGAACTCCATTCCTTAACTTTTTGAGGGTCAGCCCTCACTAATAATACACATTACAAATATTCATTTAGCAACCTCCTTGTTATGGACTAAACTTTACTATAATTAGATTGAAGTGCTGTGACTGTTACACACTCCAGTTCCAAACTGTGAAATTTCTTTTCAGATTTTAGCTAATCTTTTTGTTGTCCTGTGAGAACAGCAAATTAGAGTCTGTGTAAAAAATGGGGAAATTTTTCATACTTAATAGACTGCAATAATTGAAGGCAAGAATTTCTGGAAAAAGAAATATGTTGATTCCTAGTATTTCCCCTTCTTCTTGCATTGCTTTACATTATGCCTAAGGAGCTGCTAAACTTGATAAATCAATGTTAAATGTTATCTGAGTTGAAATAATTTTATAATTTTAGTTTGGTGATATTATAAATGTTGTAGATATTAGGGTCTTGATACCCTTTCTGCACAAACCACACTTCCCATCCTGGGTCAAAGAGGAGAGAATTTGGTCTGAAAGTGCAGTGAGCAATGTACAGCCATGAAGGGACTCATAAAATCAATGCCAGACAATGATGGGACTGATGTATATTTTAAAAAGGCATTAAAAAGTGCCAGAAAAAGTTTCTCCAAACTTTTCACACACTTCTGGTAAATCTCCTGCTGAAAACTTTTTTTCTCTGAGTAATATTTAATATTATAACCAACTCTGAAATAAATGTTTCTTCGAGGAAATACAAATATATTTCTCTCTCACTGCATCACATCATTGGCCCCATGCTTCAATTTCCAGAGCCATTTTGAAAACCACACACTCCAAGTTTATTGGTTTAATCCAGTGTGGGGAGTAGCTATTTTTACCTACAGTTACATATGAAACAACTATATATGAAATATTGATTGTTCATTAATGTGGGGGATATCTCCCTTAATGCATTTTGTAAGAGTTCAGGCTCCTGAAACATGGAAAGTCTGGGGAGGTCTAGGGAATTTTAACTAGCTTTAAAAGTTGCAAATATTCTTTTAAACTGCTCAACATCTGAAGTCAATATGAAGGTGTTATATATATGAAAAAGGCATAAAAATGCATTTAAATAAAACAGCAGTGTCACTGTACTCATAAATATATGTTATAATTCTTACAGATATTCCTTTCCGTTTCTAGTCAGCTAAAATGAGAATATATTAGTGTTTACAAAGGCATTCTCTCGCTATTGTCTTGGTCTGTATTTGGGGTGTTCATGCTTGTTCATAATTCTAAATGAAGGAGTCAAATCATTCATGCTACAGATGCAAATAACAATAAACACCATTTTCTACAATGATATCAAGTAATACAAATACCAATTTTAAAATTTGCAGCAATTACAGCTTCAGAAACAAAAAAAAATTTCTCAACTCCCAAATGAATTCAGTCCAAAGACTGAATATTAAAGCACAGAATTGCAAACCAGGTGGATTTTAGCTCTCAGAAAGCAAGAGATGATTTGTTATAAAGTGCATTATTTGTAGGTAATTTAAGCACTCAAATTTCCTGGTGAAGGTTGAGAACCATTTGATGTGTCCACAAAACCGTTGTTGCTTCTGGAGGGGTTTAGGTCACCACGGGATTTCTGGTATCTCACTAACATACAGAAATTCCATCCTCAGTAACAAACATTTACAAAATTTGCAAAAACAACGTACTATAATCATGGTTTTTAGAGGAGAACATTATGAAATGGTCAAAGATCTTCACAGAGAGTAGACCCATGTGAATCCGTTCAGCCTAAAAAAAATAAGCAGCTCTGCTTTTCCAGCTTCTGCCATCTTAGGTCCTAAATCCCCTTCAATCATAAACCCCCAGTCTGTCATGCTGGGAGCAATTCACACTATTTAAAAGGTTAAAAAAGTTAAAAAGATGGTTTTTTAAGAGTCCTGTTTAAAACAGGTTGAATCCCTCCAAAAAGACATTGAAAAATTCAAACAGTGCACTTTCTTCCAAGCTCTTGCATAGCCTGATTGCTACAGAAATCCATGCAATATATCAAATTATCAGGGATCTATGCATGGCATCCACTATTTTTCCCAAGAATTACTATAGGAGTGCTAAGCCAAACAAAAATTCCCAGAAATCTTTCCTCACCCGACAATTTATTCCAATTTCCATCCTCCTCCCTCTTTATGATAACTCTTGTCAGCTATCATTATAAGTGAACAACACAAAAGCTTAAAGACATACCCTCTGGTTAAAAATGAAAAAATAAAAAAAAACCCCACAGCTTTCAAGTGTGAACCGGATTAATCACACATAATAATTATACAAAGTGATAACACTTATTATAAGATCACATAAACACCGTTAAACCAACAGTGGCAGTAACCTTTAGGAAGGAAAAATAAAGCCACAAAAATAATACAAATCAAAGTTTCTTTTGGGAAGTCTTCCTGGCTGAGGCTTCTCTGGAAACCTTAATGGAACTAATGTGCAGCATTTCAAAGCAAGTGACAGTCACAGCTGATTTACATGTTCCATACATCTTCAAAACGCAGCATAAAATCCAGAGACAAGATAGGGGTGGGGAAAATTCCCAGTCCCCAATCTCTCATCCCTCAGCAACACACAAACCTCGTTTTCTAAGCTTGTTTTCTAGATCATCAGTGCAATTATCCAACAATTCCTACTCTCCATATTAGCAATTCTTTGTTGAGCTTCATGCAGTTCTAAACCAACGCTTTCAAAGACTTTTTAAATTATTTCTTTTTCTTATTGCATTAGCTGTGGCTTCAAACACATCAGCCTTTTCCTTCCAATTGCTTTGTTTTTCCTTAAGAAACTCCACTCTGTTGAAAGTTTCGTTTTGATCTCATATTATCACTCATTTTTATAGTTCCCACTAAGTATCTGAGGAATAGTTTCCAACCAATTCTTCATGGACAACCAGTCATTTTTTAAGCACAAGCAAATCCTTGTGAATTCTGGTACCAAGGAGAGGATTCTGCTACTTCAAGTCCCCATACAAACAGAAGATTGTGAGGCACTTCCACTGTGGCAGTATATAACCCATGGATATGAGGATAATTCAGGCCACAAACCTGTTACAGCTTTCCCATTCCAAGTCAACCAACATTAGAAATTTTCCAAAGGTCCATGAGCGGCTGTGGGGGGAATCACACTCTGGTTGGCAGGGTGTGATCAGTCAAAGGTTGGACTTGATGATCTCAGAGGTCTTTTCCAAACCAAATGCTCCTGTGATTCCGTAAAGATCAAGGTCAGGCAAAGGGGGAAAGTGGGAGAGCAATATATAAGGTATAGAAGGTTAAGGAAGATGGAACTTAAGAAATTTTTCTCCACAGGCAGGTAAAAGACAAAATATCTTGCAATTTTTCCATCTCTAAATATATTCAAAGTGCAAACACACAAGGCTAGCAAGAAGACAGAGGGTGTGGCAGTGGGTGTGTGAAATTACTGAGAGCACAGGAAATACATACTTCTTTAAATACAAGCAAAATAATTAGGGATAGTAGAAAATTCTGCAGGTCATGATCAGAACTGGTTTTAGGCAATATTCTCAGTACCACAGAGCAGAGAGAGGGCTCTAACCTGGACTGCCCAACATCATAGCAAGAGGTGGAATTGACATTGGTGAAAAGAGGGGTCTGAGCTGCTGACAGAGCCCCTGATGAGAAAGACAGCAAAAAAATCACAGAAATTCTCCAATAAAATTCCATCCTGAAAAAATTTCTGAAATAAAAGTGCACCTGGCCTTGCTAAATGTCTGTACAAATGCAGCACTAAAATGAAGTGGGTTTAGTCTTCACATTAATTAACAACACGTAACAGCTACTACAAGAAAACTAACTGCAAGCATAAGAAAGGAACAGCTTGTTCACAGATTTTTTTTTCCTCTGCTCTTCCAAACAAGTGACATTTTGCTACATGCCTATTGTCCAAGAAATTGTTTGGGATCATTAAATATATAAGGGGCTCAGATATCTATATTTTACCTTTATGTCAAATATTTACATGTCATGCACAAGACCTCACCAAGGAGTTGTTGTGATTAGTTGCCAAGAAGCATCAAGAATCAAATAGGATTGTTAGTGTTTAAGGGTTTTCCTGTTTATTTCTACAAACATACAGGATAAACACTGTCAGGCCAAAGTAAACTATAGAGTACACATTTTTTTCCCAAACTAATACCCTATAAAAGCCCAGGATGGTTGAAAACCACATTTCAACCAATTCATTCTGATGCTTTGCACCATACGTGAAGGCTCAAGGATATTTCATAACCCAGAGACCCCGTTAATTAATTAAAATTATAATTAAAAAGCCACCCCTGATTTAGACTTAATAGTCGATGAAGTTCCTCCTAAACACACCAAAAATATGGTTAACATTTGGAACTGATCAAAGTAAGTTAAATAGATATGGGATATAGTTCTATGAAACAAAACCTCAAATTCAGCTTAGATGGAAAGGAAAAAACAACAATCCAGCACCACATATGTACAGTATCATAAAATCTGAGCCACCATGCCAGGGATTGAATTTTGAGTGACATTCAAAAGATTTTCATTAAAGTATCCATTTGTTTCAGTCATTCGAGAACTATTTAGTCACTTAACTCTCCCTGCTGAATTTTTTTCAGATGCCAATTGACTGAGAAAATTCATTCCAACTCAAGATAAATCCCTCCTTCCACTGCCAAGGGTTTTCCTGCCATAGACAATTATTAGTCTAGAGGGGACTTTTTCTTTCTTCTTGAAATTTAGCTCCTTCTAAGAAACTTATGTTCAATTAAGTACTTCATTAAACTCACAAACTGGTAAATCTACCTTTGTGCTTTGTTTCTTCTGAAGCAAAATTAAAGAACATGAAATGGGAGAAACATTCGTATCTAGAGATGAGTAAAGAATTTCTTCTTCAATTCAGTAGCTAGAATGGCAAAATGGGGTAAAAAAAATACATTTTAGGCCAAACAAGCACTTATTTTATTAACTGGTTTGGGTTTTAAAAAAATATTTAAGACTAAAGCATTTAAGATGGAACATGCACAATATCTTCTGTCCTCCTGTTAGTTCTTTAATATTAATTACAGCACAGTTACCCATGAAAGTATTGAATTCATCCATTTGTCCCCTGTGCTCTGTCCTGATGTGTTGTAAGTTGTCAATTTATTGTGAAACATCTGAAAATTTCCTCTGAAATAAATGACAATAAAAAGGGCAGGACAGAACGAGAAATTCCATCATTTAAAACACTTGAAATCAAGTGGCAGAATAAGGATAACTGATCAAAATTGCTCAGGATTAGGTCCGGAGGACACAGAATTTGGTTTGCTGGAGGTTTTCAGAAAATCACCATATTCTTGAAAAACAGGATAATCCAAGTAATAAAAATATGGTATTGAAAAGGAGAAATATTATAGTAGTCTACTAAATACAAGTAGAAGCTTTGTTTGATTAAATGCATAACTTGATAGATCTGCCAGTGAGCACTAATTGAAGTGTAATTTAAAATATAAAATTATGGCTAAAAATGCTGTGTCATCAAAAACTGTAAGAAGAAATTTGAAAACAATGTTTTGCTACTTAGAAAGTTATGTAGAGCAAGAGTCATCCTCGACCTGGAACCTTAGTTCCTGAAATAGATTTCCTTTTCCCAAGGTGTTTATGGCACAAATACAGGCTTCAGCATTTCTTACTTGTGCTTTGCATTTGAATCCTTTCAAAATTGATAGTGTTAACACAGGAAAAAACATAACCACGAATGATTATGTCAGTGCTTTTATTGAGAGCGCTCTGGGGACCAGGGGTTCAGACCCAAATCGAGTCCCGACACAGTTTCGGAATAGATTTCATTTTATATGTTTTCCTGACGTAATTGCTATTCAATCATATGTTAATCATCAACCTTAACATTGTTCTATTGTATACATTGTTTTCACTCAAGCATGAGTTTAAGCCCCCTTTCCCCCCTAGAGTTTCACCGTATTGTTAATACTTTGTTGTGATTTATTATGTTTATCAAGTAATTACATCAGCTTCTTTACGAGTGGGTGCCTAGGTACAGGTTCTCTCTGTTCACTGTCCTCCGCAAATACAGTGCCTATTACCGTTCCCGAGGCCTACGCTTCTAAAAACATTTTAACCCTATGCTATCAATAGGACTGCATTTAGTGTTGATGTTTACATTCAAAAATCTATTCACCATATCATAAGAAAGGATCTAAAAGAAAAATTTGGGATTTTTGCCCCACTGGCCTCACACCATTAGTGCATTTCACAAAGGAAGGGGTGGGTTTTACTCATTAGTTTGCCAATTTGTTAATTGTATGAAAAAAGTCTCTGAAACCCAAATTCTGACAAGTTCAGGAGGTTCATCCATTTGTTGGCTTGGGAAGGTTTGCTCCAAAAAGCAAGAGCAATGAATTGTTGGTTTTGATGTTGCCAAAAGACGTCTTTGCAGGCCAAAGTGAGAGCCTGTGTCAGTCATGGAAAACCTCATTTTGATGTTGATGATCTCCAGGTCCAGCTCAAGGGACCCAAAGTGAGTCAGCATCACCACGGGATCCACACACCCTGAGCTCAAACCCCACCCACGAAGGGCCCATTCTGTGTCCTGCACTATTCCAGACCTGTCATTAACAGAGAAATTAATCTTTTTACATTTTTCTCATAGTAGAGGGAAATAGATTGGAAATGTGAGGAAAAAACCCTGCGGACAAGTAAAACTTAAAGCAAAAATAGGGTTCAGTCCTAAATCCCTCGTGTGCCTGGAAATCCCACTGCACTTTTCCCATCTTGGTGCTTAATAATTAGTCATTAACTCCTGTCCTGCAACGAACAGAACACACTCATCTCCCCCTTCCTTGACAAGATTGGGCTCATGTTGATTATTTTAACAGACTAATTTAATTCAGGTTTCTGCAGTTTCTCTAGGAATTTGCCAAGCAGAAATTTATCAGATTCCATATAAATCTATGTCGGGGGAACTTTAATGGAAATGACTACATTAAGAATTCAGGATTGGGCCCTTAATAGCTGCTATAATTTATCATCTTTTTAATATGGAGAAATCAGTAAAATGAAATATTCTAAAGACGTAAAAGTAATAACCCAATCATTTAATATGAAAGAATAACTAGACAATACTGCCCTGAAGAACTATAGATAGCCTGACAGAAAGGCACTGAAAGCCAGAAGAGCATTAGTAATAATTCCAGGGAACTACTCTATTCCTAAAAAAAATACCAGTGAAAAGAAAACAAAACCAATTCATTCTTCTACATTCCAGTACTTTTTTGGAGGTCTTCAGACATGACTTTGGGGTCATTTCATGGACAAAAATCATTATCCTGACTCAGAATGTAGGAGAGAAAGGGAAGATCGTGGCCAAAAGCAAAAAGAGATTAATTCCTTGGGAAAATTTGCAATTTTGATAGGTTATGAGCAAGAAAAATGCATAAATTTGCAGTAGGTAACTATTAGCTGCATTTTCATTTATAGCCATTATAACTCCATAAAAACATGTTTTGAAGGTAATATAAACTAAATAATAACTGGGAATGAAAGCAGAAATTTATGAAAATGAGAGGCTGTCATTTCAGTCATAATATTAAAACTAAATACAAGTTCTAATAAAAAGGAAAATAGTCTGGTTTACATTGGTACCAACCCAGTGCATTGCTTTCAATGGGGGATGTCAAATCCCTTTGAAAAGGAGATTAATACTTCTATCCTGCTTCCATCTCCAGGGAAACTGAGGCACGGAATTTTGCCTGCACTGGTCACAGAGGCCAGAGACAGAACTGTGATGGAAGGTGAGCAGATCTTGGAATGGGTGTTGGGGAAAGGGGACACAGGAATGTCCTGCAGGTGTGGGTACACCCAGAATGGCAGCTGCTCACTCCATCGTTGTGATTTAACCTCAGATTTATTTCCTTTCATTGGTGATTCCCAAGAAGGACAGGAGAGCTGAGTTTCCAAGGTTGCTTATCCCTGTGAATTTTGACCACTCATGAAGTTCCTGAAGTTTCTCCACAATGTAAAGACAAAAATCCCTGCCCAGCTTCTGTCAGACTCTGAGAAACTTCCAAGCACCTCCAGATTTCCATTCATAAGGTGGGATCTGGCCTTAAATGTCTTCAAATATGAAAAAAGGTCACTTTTTCCTAGTGGCTGTTTACAAAACAGAAGGCCCTTTCCACTGTGCAGTGATAAAGGATGAAGGCTTTAAGTTAAATATATTTAAGGCAACTAAAATACCTTAAAACACAGCACAGAACAGAAAGGCCTTTTTTGGTTTTTTTTTTCTGCAACAGGATTCATTTGCCTTTTTTAGTATTACATGAACTGTGATAAATTCATCTTTTTCTGCCAAAGTAAAAAAGAAAAGCCCTCACCCAATTAAAAGTGTGTGTGCTGCATGCTCGCTGCTACAGGGGCAGGATGCAAACTTCCATCTGTGACTGCCAAAAAAAAAATGGTTGTGTAGCTCTGGAGATGCTTAGCTGAACTCCAGCAACACCATTTAACAATTTAGCTAACTGATGAAAGTAAAAATGCTGCTAATTCCCATTTGTAATACGCTAAATTGCCTGCCACTAATTTAAACAATAAGCAAGCCAGGCTGCGAGCTGTTGTCTGTGGCCAGTTGAGCAAAACACTTTATTTGCCATCTCTTCATAAGCATAGATTAGATCCTAAAATTTATTCTGCAAGTGGACAGCCCGTGTGGCCTCAGAACAGTTAAATTCTGCAGAGATTTCACCACCTGAGTTTGTCAAACTTGCCATTTTCTGATAAAATATACATATGCAAAACTTTTAGTTTCAAGCTGCACGCTTTTCTTTTTTTCCTTTTTGATTTCTTCTAAAGCTTAAAAGTTTCCTTTGGGCTGAGGTATTTCTAAAGGTATAATGAAAGCACAACCTTGAAACAACAAAAAAAGCCAGAGCGTAGGATATGCTCCGGTCACTTCCTGCACTGCTAAAAAAATTAACTCAAATCCCAAGATCCATCCTCAGGAGCTTAATTGCTTCAAAGAATAGGAATCTTGTCAAATTCAGTCCAAACAAACATAATCAGTAGCTTTCAAAGCTTGTTTGACATTGAGGAGGCATAGAAAACAACACAGGAACCAAAGAAACACACATCGATGGTCTGTCAAAATTTTTTTGTTAGACATGATGCTATTATCAAGGCACATCAGGATGAAATAAAGTGACCTGGCTGACCACAGGCTTACAAATGTCTTGGGAAGGAAGGGAAAACGGTGAATCAAAAGGTAGCTTTGTTGAACGTCCCCCCAGGCCGTCTTATTGACAGGGATGACAATGGTCCCAAGATGCACCATTATCTATGACCAGCAAGCAGACATCAAATGCTGCCGAGCTGTCTCTGTCAGAATAGAAAATGCTGCTCAAAATATACAGGGCTTGTTACATTTTGTTCAGCAAAGGTTTGTCAAAAGCCAGGGTCACTCTGTGTGTGCACTGCCCTGAAGGGTAATTTTAAAAGGCAGGAGAGATGCACTTGATTCTTCAGTGTTTCTCCTGGAAGGAGACTTGGAGTCTGTGGACGACCAAAATGTTTTGAAAATCAAAGAATGACTCAGAAAAAAATAAAGGAAAACAAAGTAGAGCAAAGCTAATAGATGTTCACCACAGCCGTGTTGTTAGAAGGCAAACCACTTTTCAAAATAAACAGGTTAGGGAATTATTCCCATATTTAGATGTTTTTTCAATAAAAATTGAGTTGGTTTCTAATACATCAGGGGTGGGTGCTACCGTAAGGGGATGACTCAAATTGTAGTGGATAAGTGCACCCTCTTCAAGTATCTGTGTTGCACCATTATGCAGTTAATTGCAGTAAAAATATTTATACTGGCGAGAAAAGAATTGTTAATATGGTACCCTTTGGACAGAAAAGAGAAAGGCTGTATATACAAACTCCAACCTCAGAAATGTTTGGGTAAACTTTGCTTTTCTGTGAACATCTGCTAAGCACACACTGAGGGACCAAAGTCCAAATGCACCCCACTAATTGACACAGAAATCTTTGTTTAAGGACTGTGTGGCTGAAAAAACCCAAACCTTAAAACAAAACAAAACTGGAGGGTGAAAAGAATATTTTGCTGGGGGCGAAGGGAATTACTGATACAGATATTACAGAAGTTGTCCACTGCTTCTTGCTGTTGGGTCAGCTCTTCTTTTTTCATTTTGTTTTCATTTCCAGGGTACAAATTTACCAAGAGAGCAAAAAACAGGGCCACAAAAGCTCTGTGGTGCTGCCCTAGAGACCAGAAAACACAAAGTGACACTTCACTGTTAACGTTATAGTCACACCTTGCCCTGAAAATGTTAATTTAATGCCATCTGAACCTTTCTGCCATGTCCCCCATACCTGGTGCCACGTAGGGGTCTGGTGCTCCCCAGCTCTACTGCTCATCCCCAAAAACTCTTCTGTGTCTTTCCTCTGTGCCTTGAAAACCTCGTGTTCCTTCCCTTCAGCCCTCAGCTATCCAGACCCATTTCCCTGCTGGTTTCTGCTATTGATTATTGTGACTCCTCAGAGCATGTAATTGTCTTGTTTCCTTTCTTTCTTAGGGATAAATCACAGGACAAAACAAAAAAAAAAAAAGAAGACCCCAGTTACAGCCTTTTAGTTCAGGTTTGCGACTCCGAGGTAACAGCTGATGCTCCACTGTCCCTACCCCATGATTTTCAGGACAGAAATTAGGATAATAGTCTATCAAATGTACTTTCTCTCCTCCTAGGCCAATCTCAAGATGATAGATACGGTCCTTTCACGTCTCATGGGATGTGCTCTTTTGTCCCCAAACACAAGGCTATTAATTCAATGCAATAGTTTCTTTTTCCTTGCCCTGGAAGTCACAATATGCTGTGAGTAAGGCTGGCTTGTCTCTGCTCCTCTTGGAGCACTCGTGAGTGCCATGAGAGGCTTTGCACACCAAGGATTTGCCCACCAGTGCTGCTCCAGCAATTTCCTCAAAGCCTTTATGCCTTCCTCCTCATCCTTTTTTTTCCCCATTCCTCACTATTTTTGTGGACTCATAAACAAGATCCAGTTTTCATTGGGGATGGAGTAGTGTCCTTGGGTCAAATACAGCTTCTAATTTTTTCAGCTGTCAGTTATTGATATAGACATAAATAAAGGTGGGAAACAAGACAATTAATATGTTCCTCATCAGTAAATTCAGTTCTTGGTTAAAACATCTGCTTTAATATTCTTGCACATCCCAGCCCTTAAAACCAGGATATCTTCCTGGTAACTTCCGTGCTGTAATGCTCCGTGGGAAATTTAGAGCTTTAAGGTACCTTTAGCATTTTGACATCAAAACCTTCACAGAAAAATAGTTGCCTGATGCCATCTGGAAGGAAAAGAAGGCACAAATGCATCTGCAGTCCCTTTTGCCCCCCATTCAGTCCTGCATGAAACAGCTCCCTGAGACCAGAGACACTGGACCAAGTCTTTCTTGTCTCCTGAGCCAGGTTTCAGATGTACCATGGAGGCAAAAGAGTTGGCAACTATAAAATTCTAGAAAATCCTATTTATTAAATAAACCCTGTTCTACTCACCACACGACTCATTTCCATGATTTCTGACCACGAAAATATCCTCAGCCTCCCACCCTGCTTTCACAGTATTTCACCTTTGTTTAGAATCAAATTAAATTGGGGGGAAAAAATAAAGGCAGCATCAACTTCACTTAATTGTTGTGCATCCCCAGGGTGACCAAAACAAACAACCTGAGGCTGAGGGATCCATGCCAAACATGAGGTTGCTCTGTGTGTAGTGAGGTAACACACCGGTGGGTGCGAGATTCCCACGCCAAAAATAAGGAGCACCACATCACCTCAGGTTTTTTTTACCCTCAGCAAGAAATTTGAGCAGCACCTGTGATTCTCCAATGCTTCTCTGGCCCTGCAATAACCCTCTTAATTTCTGAGCTACAGAGAGTTTACCATTAATGACAGCTACGTTCTTGTTCTGAGGATAGGCACCAAGCAAACGAGGGCGATCGCAGATGTTTAAGAGTAAATGTGAAAGGAAAGGAATGAGCATTAAAAAAAAAAAAAGAGAGCGAGGGAGTATTGATTCAGTGTGACTGATGTGAATGAGTTAAATGATTGACTATGAAGTGTGAATTCAAATTTACTGTGAATGGAATTTCCTGTGAGTGGAGCAGAGTATGCGTGACCATGACTGAGTGTGACTAGGTATCATTAGGAAGAACTAAGCGAATATGAGTGGAAAGCACTGATTATCTCCCCTGTAATCTATAAATAAACAGTATTGCAGGAAGTTTTGAAAAATGTATTTAATAAGGGATTTCCACTGCCTGAATAAACTCACTGAGGCCAGACAAGCTGATCTGGAGGAAAATGTATCATTTTACTCAAAGGTCTGTCATGTAATAATACGTGAGCTCATATCTGACAGGGACAAAATAGGCCTGAATTTCCAGCAAAATGGAACCTCTGGACTTACAATAAATGTCTTTATAATTATCAACAAATGAATTTACTAACTCATATGATGCCAATTATCCTCTCTTCTGCTGATGGGTATTTTCCTAACACACGTTTAAATTCAAAAATACAGACGTTCAGGACCTGCAGATTTGGGGATTGATGCTGTCTCCTGCAGATCAATATAATAAAGTTTTATCAGCACAAAATAACTGTCCTTTGGCCCAGTGAGCAAATAACTCATTTGCACCCTTGTGCAGAGTTACAGAACTGAGCCTGGGGTTGCTCCAGTTTAATTCAGTGAGAGCAAAGTTTACATCCCAGGATCTCAGACTCCACATGTAAAAAATGTCTCCGTCTGTTCTCAGCTGCTGCCCTTTCTCCACAAATATCTCTGCTTGCTTTCCCAAGTTTTAGTACAAATCAGGCCAACAGAGTCTTTGTCTCCAAAGGTCTGTGCAAATAAATGTTGATTTTAAAGGTGGTTTAAAGCAAAGGCTAAATCCTAGAGCCTGGTGTAACAAACATGAGTTTTTAAATTCATATTTTGTGCCTTAATTAGGTGATTTCTTCCCCCTAAATCTTCTGCATTCGTTACCAATCAAACATTCACCAGAATTCATGGGGATTTTTTTGTGGCAGCCTCTACTTCCACTGAAGAAGACAAGAGGAAAACACTGAGCTCTGTGTTTAGAGTAGAAAGTCAATCAATAAAACCAAATAATGGGAAAGAACAGAGAGGGCATTTCAATTGCAGCAATTTTCTTGGGAATTTTCTTGGGAAGCTTGCTCCTTTCCTCTGCTAATACACTGGGGATTAATTTACTGGGGTGCAGGAATTCCCCAGAACTGCTTGAATCAGCTGGGGCTTAATCTCAGCCAAGCACATGAGCATCCTTGAATCCTGGAGTTTTTGGAGTTAGAGACATTTTAAACTGATCTGCAGTGGATTTAAAATTTTAGAAGTTTGCAGGCTTGAAGTTACCACTGATAATTAACAGTGGCTGAGAATGTGGCCCAAAATTCTGTAGGAACTTTTGTTTGCATTAAATATTGGGTTCAGGTGTATTTCTGTTTTACAAAAACTAGGACAAAAGCTGTTTCTATTTTACTTTTACTGTCTGACCAGCTCCAAAATGTATAAATTATTCCTGTTTGGATCTTCTTGAGCATCAAGGAACACCTCAAAAATGTTGACACTGTCACCTTACAAAGAGTTTGTAGAATATGCAACAGAACTTAAAAAAAAATCCAATAAGGAAAAAAAAAAAAAAACGGTTATGGAATGTACCTTAATCCATTAAACCAAAGGAAATATATTTCTTGACATCATGAAACCTCGTTCCCCCTTCTTGCTGACTGTCCTCAGGAGCCAGGTCAGAGGCAGGGTGTCTGCACAGTCTGAGCAATCCTCTCTAGATGAGCTTGTCCCCGGCAAGACAGAGAACCACTGACAGGAAACAGTGGGGGATTTACACCCCTCGTGCCAAAGCTGCACATGTTCTGTCGATAAATGGAAGACTTAATTCTTCAGGATAGCAATGCAAGCATTTCAAAGGATTTCCTAATGAGGTAAAATTCATCAATGAGATACAGGAGAAAAAAAAAAGAACCCCACCTTTTTCACTTGGAATTGCAGACATTCAGGGTAAGTAAATTCCAAAATTTTTTAGAGAATTATATGACAGAAGTGGATAAGAATGAGACCATTAAGGCTTTGCATTCTTTTGCCCACTCAATATGAAAACCTGTTTATAAAAGCTACGCTGAGTTCCCTTTATTGTTATGAAGGGGCTGCTATTAGAGAAAAACACAATCAACATTCTTAATTCTGCTTCCTTGCACTGCAAAACTGCCGAGGAAAAGATGTGCTGGCTTTTCACTTTTCCAGAATCCCTTAGGTTTTACCTAACCACAAAACCACTGGCCACTGCAAACAGATGTCCAGACTCATAATTCCTGTTTATTCTCCTCTTGCTCCTTCCAACAGTGTTCCAGTAGCTCACAACACTTGTGTGGGGCAAAATCCAGGAACCACATTCCCTCCGGTTTACCAGGGATTAATAGAATCATTCCATGGTGGGGGTTAAAAAATACCTTAAAGATCACCTAATTCTAACTCCCAAAATACATTCTCACTCCTGATTTTAGCCCAGGAAAACACAGGGTCTGTCTGGATTTTTTTCGGATTTTTTCTACCTTGACGAAAATGCCTTATTTCTAAAACAAATACTTGCTGATGGTACAGCTCACAGAAAGGTATTGAGTGGACAATTAGCCCTCAATATGCTCAAAGATTTGATTTTTCAGCTTAGCCCCTAAAGATTGAGCTAAAGGGAATATTTTTCACTGCTTCCTTCCCTCCTACCTCCCCCCTGAGTTACAAAATCAGCCTGAACTGCACATCACGTCGATGAAGGCCAAGGCTTCTGCTTTGCAGCGGGACAGAAAGGGAAGGATGTTCTGGTAAAAGCACAGTTCCAGGCCATTTCTCACAGTCAAACCAAATGTGACACACTTAGGGATCGGCATGGCCTCAGCAAAGCCAGGTTGTCTGTTCACCTCACATTACGCTCCCCATTCTTAACATAGCTTGAGGTTATCCTGCTTTATTTAGCTGCCGACAGAAGGACTTTTACCATTGTGGATCAAGGCTACTGTCTCTGGAATTGATCTCATTAGCAAAGTTTCCAAAGGAAAGGAGATTAGAGAAAGCAACTGATTTTCTTGACTTGTGCTGGTATTTCTGTGGCAGCGAAGCAATTTCATCTCCCTTAAAGGCATTGGTTTCAGGTCACATTTTAACTATAGTTAAGTCCTCAAATAATTCAGAAGACAATCAAGGATTAGTGACCACTCTCCCCTACAACAAAGCAAATGCTCAGCATGGCTGAGCCGTAGCTTTTGATGAATGTCAGATTTTTCACAGGCTTTGTAAATAACATTCAAAATAAAGACAGTCTTCTGGATTTCAGTGCATACTGCATCCCTCCAGGTTAGCATCACAACAACCCAGGACGCACATCCAAAGATAAAATTGGCCCCTAAACTTGGCAGATGGACTCCAAAAAGTTTTCAGTGTCAGAAAAGAACTGCTTTCCTTTTAATACTTCTGGGAAGCTAAGGAACAGGCAATCCTGGATATATTTGGGGATATATTTTAACATGTACTGTGCTTTTAATGTAATTTAAATGCGTGTAAAAAACTCTAAAGCTTTCGCAGAAAAATCCTTTAATAGACTTTAAAGAAATTATTGAATTTTTTAATTGGTCAGTTCTGGTTTGTTTTATTTTTCCAAAGATGATATCCTGTCCAATGTCAGAGTAGGAATACCCTGGATAGAGGAGGAAAGCCAACGATCTCTGTGTTTCCCAAGCAGAAGTTTGAGCACAGGACATGGACAGGAGAAAATTAATGTGTCAATTCCAAGGATTCCCTGCTCCAAATCCCCTGGTTCGGAGGGAACTAAGGGGCTTAGCAATATCTACAAAGCAGCTCTGATGTGCTTCTGCCTCCTGCAAACAGCATCCGTGCAAATCCCCGGCCAGGCAGGCTTGATGCAAGGGTCCAGATTTGGCCAGCAGTCATTATTTCTGTCTCCAGATCGCAACAAATTTTACTGAAGTCACATCCCGGGTTGAAGTTGTCATCCCGAAGGAGAAAATCGCTGTCGTTTTTTGTCCTATAGATGCACATTATATAGTTCTGACTGCTGTCTCTGGGGCCTCTCTGGCAAACTTTCCACTGTTCTTTCTCTGTTAGGACTCGAAGTTATCAGAGTCAGAGTTCATTTATACTTCTGATCACTGGCTCCACAATGTCCCCAGGGTTGGGAACTCTGCTGTGGCAGAACAGAAACATAATTTTATAGCCCCTCTCTTCTAATTCATTTAATTAGGGGTTTTCTTGGATCTCTGGGGGGGAGTGTCCTTTCATGTTTAGAGGTTTCTGTAGAAAATCTATCTCCATTCCAGAAAGTCACGGGCAAAGTTCTCCTGCAAGTGCGGATCTTGTTTGCTCTGCACCAAATTAATATTCATCACATCAGGAGCAGAATGCACCTTTCCATCTTCCCTTTGCCATTATTAGTTAGGAGGAAGAATTATTGCACAGCAACCCACAAAGAAATGCACATCATTTAGATACACTAATAATGGGGGGGGAAATTAAAAGAATATGGCATATGGGAGACGCTGGCTGAATTTAAATCTAAATGGTTAAAAGAAGTCGACTGATAAGAAGAGCTCTAATTAAGAAACATCTTGCTGCTAAAAACGTGAACTTTTACACTTATTTTGTACCTCAGGCAGAGCTCAAGCAGAGGTAGATTGTATCTTCTTTAAAGAAATGAAAGAAGGAAAAAAAAGTATATTAATCTGCATTGTAGTAATGCTGATGTGCCCGGAGCCGAACTTCGATTCATTGTGCGACGTTCTCTGCACAGACACAGCCCGGGCAGCTCTGCCTTGAGAAATTCTCAGTCAAACCAAGA
Organism: Orthonyx spaldingii; assembly: GCA_013397795.1. Lineage (NCBI taxonomy): Eukaryota > Metazoa > Chordata > Aves > Passeriformes > Orthonychidae > Orthonyx > Orthonyx spaldingii. The sequence continues at coordinate 3,650,969 of VZTJ01003580.1, forward strand.
AAAAAGGAGAGAAATAATGTGTTATCTTCATCTCACAGAGACGTGGGGAGGTTACATGATTTCTCCAAGCTGATGAGAGAATTCTCTGATAAATGCAGATCTGAGTTTTGGGGGTTTATTTGCTCTCCGAGATGGGGGGTACAGGTGGACACACACAGAGTGAAACTGAATCCAAGTTTTCCATTTTATCTTCAGCGTGATGTACAAGGAAAAAAAGGAAAAAGAGGGAGGACATCCTACCCAAATATTTGGTAATTCAAGTGTAACTACAACAGCAAAACTCAGTGCAGAAAGGAATCTCACTGTGCACTTCCTATGTGTGAACTAGAGCACATAATCTGGAGCAAAAAGAATTCTTTTAAATGAGAGCTATATTTTAGGAAGCAAATCAGTAAAATAATTGCTGATACCTTATAAAAATATAGTTTCAAAGTAAAATATTTTTAATACAGAAAACTGAAGGAAAACAATTAAAGTCAAATATTTCATTTAACCTTACAGTGGTTTTTTTTACCTTCCATTTCTGTGAGAAAACAAATAACAAGAACGCCAAAGCCGTAATTCAAAGATTTTCATTTGTCATTTTTTATCTTTTTAAGAACCTACTTGAAAAACTCTGATTTGAGAGCTATGGGAATGAAAGGAATTTTAACAATCCAGACATGCATGGCAATGTCTGCCACCCAAAACCTCAAGTGTGTACTCTAATGACTTCCTGCAAAAATCATCCACTAATTTACTATTAATGAGTGATAGAGTTTATACACTTAGCTAAGTGGAAAGTGATTTTTTAAGGACATTGTATTCTCTTCCCTCAGCCACCACGGTATAATTACAGACGGGAGACGGCTTTTTGAAGCAGTTACAAATCACAGCTGGTCGTGTTTCTTGTGGTCTTCCAGGCCACAACGTCTACAGGAAAGATAATTAGAACAGTCCAATCAGAGAATCACAGAATTATTTGGGTTGAGGGGACCTAAAACATCATCTCATTCCAATCCTCTGCCATGGGCAGGGAATCTTCCACTAGACCAGGTTGCTCAGACTCCCATCCAACCTCGCCTTAAACTCTTCCAAAATTGGTACCAACTTATTTATTTGAAAAAGTGCATTTATCCTAGAACACAAACAAGCAGCAGCTGTGAATTACTTATTCCTGATATTTTCATGACAGAAAAATAGTGAAACACAGGACAACCTCATCGCCCTTGCTGGCCAACCCTATTTTGGTTCACAGAGCAGATGAAACCCCAGTTGCCTCTGGTAGCCAGTGGAAGTGGTGGGAACGTTTCTACAAAGGTTGTGGTTGTTAAATGGGGTAAAAAAAGGAAATAAGGAAAATTGGAAAGTTCTGGATAAGGATACCGTGCTAAAATTCCTGTACAAATAAAACTGATGACCCTTAATCTACCAGAATCAGGGAAACTCCTCCAGGGTGCTCTCGTTAAACACTCAGAACTAGAGAAATATTATGTGGGCAGGGAGAGTATCTACAGCTTTTCTACACCCCTTACACAACCAGAATCATAATTTACACAAATATCAGGACACAGAAATACCACTCATCATTTTGCTTTTGTCTAGCAAAATAGTGAAAGGAAACTGCAGAAAATGTTAACTGGAGAAATGATAAATAGGCAGCTCTGTCCTTTTTTTTTTTTTTACCTTATCAGTGCAATTAATCTGAATTGAGATTTTTGGCTTTTGCTTTAAAAAAAAGAAGATTTTGATGATTTTTAAATTCATTCAATAAAATAAGGGAAAATAATTCATTTTTTATAATTTTTTTCTTTATTCTTGGTGCCAAAATCTTATTATTTCTCCACTTATATAGACATACACATACATTCTTTTAAGTCCTCTACCCTCAAAATTAATATTTGCTTTTCATTTTATTTTATACCAGATTTCTATCATCACTGTGATGACAACCAAGAGACAAGGGCATAGAATTGCATTTATATTTCACCTGTTCTTACGTTCCAGCCACAGTTCAGGACGCTCTGGAACCTCATTCAGCTTTTGTCAACTCCCTGTTATGTCAAGGCTCTCAGCCTTTCCAGGTCCCAGTATCAGCTCTGGTATTTAAGCCAGAGCAAGACAAATGGCTGTTAAAGTTTTTTTATCATCATAACTCCTTTACATCCTTAAAGGAGTAAAACCATCTTAAAGTCATTTCAGTGGGAAAATCCTTCCACAGCTCTTTGCATTACTGAGGTAGATCAGTAGAGTTATAGAATCCCAAACCGGTTTGGGTTGGAAGCCACCTTAAAGATCCAGTTCCATCCCTGTCGTGGGCAGGGACACCTTCCAGTATCCCAGGTGGCTCCAAGTCCCGTCCAACCTGGCCTTGGACATTCCAGGGGTCCAGGGGCAGCCACACCATTTGTGGGTCTCATGAGTCAACTTCTCATGACTTCTCATGTTTTGACATGAAACACCCTTCTCTTCCAGTTCCTAAGATGGTGTTAGGTCAGGAAATTGAGAAGAAGTAACAATCCCTTTTCCGATGCTGTCCCACTGACCTTGGGAGCAGATCTCCCGTTGCCTTTACTGGAGCTATGGCCATGGCTCCAGCCCTGACACTCAGCCAGACAGGTGATCCAAATTTTGACTATTACTGCAAAATGAGCTAATCAAGTTGTCCAGGGACCTCTTCCTCTCCTGTCAAGAAGAATGCCTCACTTTGCTATTATAAACTTGAAATATTCACAGTACGGTGCTTATAGCCAAAATCTGACAATTTAGCATAAAGTTTTTAGATGCTTAATCGTATATCTTAATAAAAAATCATACATTCCCTGACGAACGGAGACAGATTCTGATTACTTGTCTTTGAGGGAACAGCCTGCTTTAGAAAATTATTTGGAGTACTCTACTATTGTACCTGTCATACACTTTTAATTAAAAATGTATTGATGCATGACTAAATTGTGCACAGTGAAAAACAGACGTATTTTAGCTCAATTGCAATAATGTCCACATAACCCAATGAAGAAGCCCATACAATTATAACAGGAAGACAGCCCTGGCACAGTTATACTTTTTCAGGTCAGATGTATATTCCGTGGAACCAATCATCACAAATCAATGTGGCCTCAATCAGCACAAATGAATTTACCAATCTACTCTAAATACCTGCAATGAAGTCATTGCACTAATCTATTGTAAATTAAATATGTGGCGAAACGAAGGCAGAATAATGATTAACATTATTTTATGGAGTATTTCTTGACAAAGGCTGCTAACTAAGGCAATCTACACCCAATATTTGAATACAGGAACTACATGCAACCAGAAATAAATTGGTTACAGCCAGAAGGCTGAAATCAATGCACTGTGGGCCAAAACCTTCCTCTTGAGGCCTCTGCTAAAGGAATATTTAGTTTAGACTGACAAGAGGTAAATGTATTTAGAAGAGAAAGAGTTGGAATTCAGAATAATATAAGCTATCGCATGGCAAAGACAACATCCCTGTTGCAGTCCCACAGTTTATCCCTAAATATCTAATTTGAATTCTTTTTTAGATTTTTTTGTTTTTTTAAGACATAAAAGAAGACATTTAGGTAGACATAAGAGTATTTGTTTGTACATAGGGATGTGGAGTTGCTCAAGAAAGTGTTGATAAAAGTGTTCAATGAGAAAAAATTAATTATGACGGGTGACATAATGATTAAAATTTTGACTATTTGATTGGTAGTCTTAGTTGCTTTCTCCACCAGAGAATTTATGTTTGAAAATAAAGGTGCATGTTTAGGTTAATGGTTGGACTCGACAAAGGGTCTTTTCTAAACTTAATGATTCTACAATTCTATCCCAAATTCAAGGAAATTTGTGCTCAGGACTGCGCACAGAAAATCTGAAGGAAAAAATAAATCTGAGTTGCTCAGATACTTTAGAAACAGGAAGTCTAAAAGTAGCTAATTTTTCTAGAGTATTGTTGTCCAGATAGATAATTCCTCTTTCGCAACTAAATATTTTATTTCTGTAACTGAGATCTTATTTCTACTTCTCCCTCTTTTCTCTCTTTTTCCATGGCAGAATCTGCACTGACTTTGCACTTACATCACCCACCACGACTCTTCCAGCGACAGACAAAAATAGTTAAAAAATGCAGACAGTTTCTTGAACACTGTGGGCTGAATTTCATTAAATAAGGCTCCTTGCATGTGAAAAAAAGAGAAAAAAAAGGTATTAAATGAATCAGTCTCAGCGTCACTGTTTTCATTCTTTTTGCGTTAAGTGCATAAAGATTTTTCCAGCAAAACGGCTGAAAATGCCAAGCCGTCGAAATCAAAACTTTACACGGGAATAAACCTGGAAAGTTTTCATACTGGGAATCAAATTTTCACCAAACTCACAGACGGACATATGGAGGACATGGAGAAAGCAGCTCCTCCTCAGCACCCTGCCTGCCTGAGAAAAAGACAAGCAAGTGCCTAAATGCTGGTATTCCCAAGGTTGTACCAACTTTCCTGAAGCTGGGAAAATCCTCGTAGATTCCCAGTACGAAAGGAGACCCTTCTCCCTTTCTCCTCACCTGGATAACACTCTGCCTTGTGTCCAAACACACTCAGGAAAAAAAATTAAAATATAACTCAAATTCATCCCGAAGAGCAATTTTTAATGCACTCCTCAGTTTTCTTATTAAGATATGGTTTTATTCCTCCAATGGAGTTCATAAAGTTTTCAGGCTGTGAGGAAGAAACAACATTTAATTTTAAGTCTTTTAACTGAGGAGGAAAATATGGAAACGATGTTTTAAAATGGAGAAATTTATATTGCACAAACTGCTAATAAAAAATTGCCGTTTTAGAAGCTCATATAAACGCTGCCTGAATTAGGTTGAGGACTGAGGAGCTCTAACAATTTGATGAAATGGTTCTCCAAAGGAATTCCACTTGGGTTTATTCTCCAGAGCGACCGGAGACGCAGCCCTGTGAGTAACATCACTCCTTGTTACAAGATCTCTGCTACAGCGAGGAACAACACGATGAATTTTAGATGTAAATCTGAATTTCATGACCTTTCAAGTCACATCCTTAAACCTCATTTGAGCAGCGTTTCCTCTTTATGAAAATGCAGTTGAACTGAAGACCCAGAACTGACATAATATTTTTTTTTCCTGATTTTTAGGCCCTCTTCAGGTGTAAATTAGGCTTTTTCAGTGTCACCCTTATTTACTTTATGCTCTGCAAAGTTAGCAATCGTTCCATTATATTTTTGGTGCATTACATGAAGCTGTTTCTGCCTGATAGGTAACACTTGCACTTGAACAGAAGAGACAGAACAATTGTCAAACCACTGAAATACAAATGAACACTAAAAAAGATCCTTGAAACCACTGGACTCGTCCAATTTTAAACATGTGCCAAATTTTTAGATTAAAAAAAAGCTGATTTTCTGCAACAAGGAAATAGAAACATAAAAATGAAAGCACAGCTAAAATAATAAAGGACAAATAATCTTGCAAAGAAATACTGAATTTATATATCATTATAAGCTAAGTGTGTAAGCCAAAAAATTTAAAGTATGTTATATCATAATTTAAAAATTTAAGGTCACAGAATCGTTTTTTTTTTAAGGGGTGTCACTTCTAATAACTTATTACTTTCAGGGGCTTTTCATAAAATAACTGTATAGTGCTATCTATAAACAAATCTCCTAAATATATGTGGGTCATCCTAACACTATAACATAAAAATGACCTAAAAATTGATAAATTGATCACAGGCTATATTCTTAATTATACCACATTGTAAGAATAATAATAATTTCAAAAATTACGATCTCCAGAGCACACCAAACAAGATTCCAGGTTTCAAAGCCTGAAAATATCTGGCTTTGCAAAAAGATGGTGACAAAATGGGAATAACACCGTACGTCCCATCTCAAAAGGCACAACGCAGGAGAGGATTCCCATTTCTGCTCCTAATTCACTTGGGCACTTGGAAAATCTTACCTTTCCAAGAGGTGAACAAAAAAAAAAAGCAACATTTTTGAACTGCCTTTCCAGCCTGCCTCTTCAATTACAAATCTCTCCTTAGTTAGGAAAATTCAGAAGCAACTCCTTTTTTTTTTTTTTTTTTTTTTGGAAGATTAACATATACATTATTACACAGAGCATCTTCCTACTGAAAATAAATGTATGATCTGGAAAAGCAGAACCAAAGCAGGGCTTGAAGATTATAGGGTTGGGTTTTTTCTCTATTTCTGAAAGTAACTTACTTTAAAGTCCCTGAAACCGGGTAACATCCATCACACTCTATTTCATTAGTCTTTAAGGCAGCCTTAAATAACTGGGCCTAAAAACAGATCTTGGTTGATATGGCAAATATCTAAAAAGGATAACTCTGAAAATATCCTCTGCCGGGTTCAGCTTGGATTTTGCCCAAATAAATGCAATCACCTCTCATTATGATTGAGGAGAGGAGGGAAGAAGAGGGGGGGTGGGGTAAAAGGGAAAAAAAGAACCTCAGGAAAGCAAAGTGCAGCTCTGTTTAATCCATATAGACATGTCTACCCAAATCCCTTTGCTAATGTATATCTAATTCGGATAGGCTAACTCATCCTGGAATAATGAGAGCTCCTCTGAAAATGTGGTGCATTTTTAGTATTCTTCAAGTGTATTAATGTACTTCTATAGGGGTTTTAGCAGGGAAAAATTTAAAATATATATGTATAAATGTGTGTGGATATATATTTAAGATATACATGCAGCTTTCTGAGGTAGCCAAGCTGATTTCTCTCTTGAAATTGTGCAGTTGTGAGGCTATTTAGGAGAAATAAGCAGCTGCTGGACAAAGCCACACAATAAACAATATTTACTAGTCAGGTAGAGCTCCACAAAGGGCATTTCATCTCTCGCCTGCCCCTCGCATCCCGAGGACCTTGCTAATGTTGACAGCTACCACCGAGTGCTAAATTCTGCCCTTTTACAGCTGCAAACAGAGCTACCATATCTGTAAGGCAAGAAATATGGGGGGAAAAAAGTACTTAAAAAATAAATATTTTTCTTTTTACATTCAATACAACCCTGCCTCATCCTGCCCGTTATGTGTGACAATTGCAAATTCACCCTCCGCAGCAGGAACGTGGAGAGAAGCGGGGAGAAGTGGAGCTTTTGTGCATTTTGCAGCTGTGACACTCCTTCCACGTGTGCTGGGCTCCACTCACGTTCCCACTCCTCCTCTATCCCAACCAACATTAACTTCCCGTGGCAAAGTCCCGCAGCCCCAAACCCCGCTCTGCTAAACCCCACGCCTCAGCCGCAGCAATCAGCCTTTGAAATAAGCACCGAGGCCGAGTTCTAAAAAGCATAAAATTGAAATCGTCCCGTTTCTGGGCTTTGCCATTTATTTACACCAAGCTGAGGGGGTTTTAAAGTTTTCCAAGGGGACTTTGAAGGGAGGGACCTTGTGCTTTTTTGGCCCCACAACAAAATCTCCGGCAGTAAGGCTTTTGTAGGCTCTTCACACACAACTCCATTTATCCCACAGTTTATAGCAAAGCAAGACTGAGCTTCCAGCGCATCCTTCCCTCCTCTCCTGCATCCTCCTGCCTGTTTCACCCTCTCACCTTCTCAGACATCCGCCAGTCTCACCTCAGCAGAGGCTACTCAATTTAAATACCCCCTGCTTTTTCTCTTGCCACCTACCCTCCACTTTTTTCTAATCTTTTTCTTATACCAGCACAGTACAATAAAGAATGCATACAATTCATGTTTACAAATGGTTCATCAGACGTTTAAGCTGGACCTAAATTAGCAACAGTGGTGGAGCGACACTTTTCCTCTCCAATCACGAGGACACACAGTTTATACTTTCATTTTAAAACTCAGGTGCATAATATTACCTGAGAACAATTAGACTTTGAAGGCCACAGAGCAGTTGATGCAATTTGCATCCATGATTAAGGAGTGAATATCCCATAATCAGGTAGCCCGTTCAGAGGGCCTTCTTTATACCACCACCCTTATTTTTGTTCCTTTTAATGTGTCATGGTTGAGGTGACTTAATTGTGCAAAATGCAAGGAAATGAATAATGCTACTGAAATGTAGAATAAAAATTTCTTCTTAGAGAAGATAAGGCAGATGACTGAAATGGAAAATTAACATTACATGGGCTTTTCTACGTGAAACACACGTGGAAAATGTTGTGTTCAAACAACCCTGTTTAATAATTTTACATCACTGCGACACAAGAAAATTCTCAAGACGTTTGCTCCTCCCACAGTAAATATAGCACCTCACCTACTTCACATGAAAAGATATTGCTTGCACTACAATGTCAACTGCATTTATTTGGTTATAGAAGAAGATTTTATGAGATCCTCCAAAATGACGGAGAAAAAGGTTCCACGTTCAGACAGACATTTGGAAAACAGCATTAAATAACTGAAGGATCTTCTCTCTGCTGGCACTTGAGCAAACCAAACCATGGCTTAGCAATAAAATTATGGCTATTCATTATTACCAGCATTTTAAGTGCAGTGTCAATGGCAGATATCATGGAATGAAAGGTGCTGGGTGCTTCCTTTTCCAGCCCCACACAAGCAGCAGGGATGGATGGAGCTTTCCTCCACCCCTGGTACTCTTCCAAGTATATAAAATTGTGCATAAGCTCATGCCTGCGTGCAATCAGGACATAATGAATCTTACTATTAAGTTAATGTCTTCCCACAAAACCAGATTTTGAGAACAAAAAAGACAAATGGACACTTTAAAAAACTCCTCGTATAAAGACGCTTGAACACTAAGATGCAACGACCTTAAAATTGAGCAGTGTAAATAAATATTAGCTGCTTGACCTTTTTAACTAACAAATGTTTTTCCTATTTTAAAAATATGCCAGCACATTCCCCTTCCCAAGCTGAGCCCTCCACAAAGCCCCAGTTTTAAAAGTAGTTTAGTTTTTAATGGCTCAGTAACGATCTACAACCCCATGAAAACAGGGGTTTACGATGGCCTTTAGCTACAGAAACCTGAATGGCGCCGCTAAGATTTTATTTGGTTGGAAAATAAAAAAAAACCAAACTTTCTTGCTCAAGTGATGTAAGAGACCTTCCCATCACATTTCCCTCCCTGCTTCACAGAACTGCACATGTGTTGGAGGTTTTTTTTTTATGTCAATGACTTTGGTGGTGATAAAAAGCTGCCAAAAGCCACTTTTGATGAATGGCCATGAAGTCAAATGCCTCATATTACACTGAGAATTTTTTTAAAGGAGAAACCTAAAAATTCATCGTAATTCATGCTATCCACTTGACCCTGTAACTATGACCAAAAAGCCATAACATAAAAAAACCCCAAAAAACAACAATTCCAGCTAGTTTATCATTTTTACTTTATCTCACAGAGCTCTTGCCACAAAATAAAGAGTAACACATTGATGCTTGTTAAGCCATGAAACATGAATGGGAAATAAAAAATTAAACTACTTTGCCTCAAATGAAAGCACTCTGGTGAAAAAACTCATTTGCATCATGAAAGTTTTCTAAAGGCTCGGGTAAAAGAGAGCAACCCCCAACAGAGAAGGCTGAATTCAGAATGGAGCCGCTGTTGTTTGGGAATGGGAAGAAAGAGGATTTCCTACAAGTTCAGGCTGTCGGATTTGCATTGGAGGTTTGGAAAAAGAAGTCAATTCCAAGGTAGTGACACGTTCTGCTCTGGCCCCCACTTTTAAACCATAATTTTAGAGCTCAGACCTTCCATTTTTAACAAAAACTACAGAAATATCTCTTCACTCAGAGAATTAACACCTCCCCATTTTTCCTACAAATGACTCAACCTCAGTTCTCCTACGTGATTTTCAGAGCAAGCTTTTGTGTTATTTCCATACAATATCTTCCTCACCTTGCCCCTGAAACTGTGTCTTGATGAGCTGCTCCAAAGATATTTGACTTATCTTACCTGTTTCTCAAGTGTTATTTATCTCAGGAAAAAAAAAGTATTATAAAATTGTCCATGAATTGACCCAACACTTTTTCCAGACTCCCCATGGCTGGAGCAGCAACACATGTGGCCAATCCAATTTCTCAGTGCATCAGAAATGTTTCACCATTAAGATATTTCAGGAACATTAATCAATAACGTGGTATCAGTCTTAATACCCTATTGACTGGCTATATACTAAATATGGATGAGTGTAAATTCAAGCAGAGATTCTGTTTCAAAGAGCCCATGATGACCTCTGTAAGCACAGCCCAGCAATGATTTAGAGAGGGAGATAAGTGTCTGATAAATAAGTGGTGCTCGACGTGGGGTTGTGTGAAGACTAAAACCACATCAAAAACATGGATTATTGTAGTATAAGGTGTTTTCCTTCCACCTCGTGGGGTTCCCTGGTTATTCTCTGATACAGCCACCCACAGGGCACTTTTTGCCTGTCCTTCTGTTATCTGTTTGTATCAATCTCCACTGCAGTTGTCTGCATCCCTTTGACTCGGGCTGTTTGCTCTCTCACGTGGCAGCAGAACCTGTGCAGAGGACTTTAAGCACCAAAGGTGTTAAACAGCCTTTAGCACACTTTCACATCATCTTCTAAGTGCTTTTCTCTCTGCAGGTAGATACAAACCACTTTCCTTAAAAGAGAACGAGAGAAACCTTCTCCTGTTTCTTTAATGGCTTTTACTGATGGTTTTGTTTTGCTCCTACTTTGGGCCCAGGCTTCCCTATCTATGCTGGCATTTTAAAGCAGTAATTTATGTCATAGGTTGAACCACATAATAATGGCATTTTATGGTTTATCATACTCAGCTTTCTGGGTGTGTACCTCGGAGGCAAAAGAAGCAAATTTTTATTAACACATGTTTATACATAATTGACCATTTGGGAAGTAGGAAGGAGAAATGGCTGTGATTTACACCGTTTAAGAAATGTCTTAGAGCACCTCACCCAGTCTGGAGCTCCCACTGTGACAGATGAGCAAATGCCCATGGGAGATGACAGCATGGTATTTATGGTATTTCCTTCTGAGACAATTAAGTAACATATGCCAAGACCATAGGGATTATCTCTGAGCTACACAGTATGTAACTCTAGCTGAAGAGAAATATAATATTTTATAAGTTTGACAAACCATAGGAAAGAAAAAAAAAATGATTCACCCACTTTAATAATGCAGTAACTTTCCCCTGACTGAATCAGATGTTTCTTGATTATTTTTTTGGGTAATGAAACGGTGACAAGCTGCCTCCCACACACCACCTCGAAGCTGCAGTGCAGGCCAGGGAGAATCTCAGACTCACACTCAAAGTACACTCTGCTGTCCCAGGATTAAAAGATTTGACAGCCCACTCAGTCTAGAACAGCCCTGATTTTACAACTACAGTAAAGAATAAAGCAAACTTTAAAATCCGTACACTTTTCCTCATTAATGGCATTTGATATCACTCCTAAAATTATTATTCTGTGCTTGGAAAAGCTCGTGGTCCTGGATCTTCACCGATTTTCACTGTATGCAGCCATCTATTCTTTTGCAAAGTAGATGCAAAATGATATGTAATACTCAAAACTATAATAACATTCATGATTCTCTATTATTTTATATCAACAACCTGCAAAGTATAACAGTTTGTTTATGAATGCACTTGTATCCTCAGCTATTCCTCAATTCCATGCACTTCAGAAATTCTCACAACTGAGTCTGGAATTTCTCACGCTCAGATAAGAGAATGGAATGAGAATCAAAAGACTTCTGATCTACCTAAAGATCAGGTTACATAAAATCTCTTCACAAACACCAAAAATGATGATGTTTATTACTTTATAGGTGCAAATTCTGTCAGTTTTATACAATTTTTAATGAGCTTAACTTTTAAAAATGCAGATTGTTTTAAAAGCTGCAGCACTCACCATTTATTCAACTGTGGGCTGTTCTTCTGCAGCCCCTCATGTAACAGGATACTGGCTCATGGCTCCAAAACAATAATATTACTTTCCCCAAATTTGTAATCAAGTCTTTTGCATCATGTGTTCAAAGAGGTGATAACCTTTCAACCATTCCTCCTGAAAGAAAAGTCACCAACGGTGTTTTTATGATTTCATGGCAATTTTTTGTTCCAGTTCACAAACCTGTGCCAAATTCTGAACTGGTTATCTATTTTATATTTAGCCCAGCAGATTTCCATTAACATGGGGATACATGCTGAGGTTTTTACTTCAGAAATTACCTAATGGAGAGCGAGGAAAAAAAAAGCAAAACAAACAAACCATTATATAAATCTCAGCAGATACATTGATTTATTCCTCCAATAACTGTAAAACTCAGGTCAAAAGTATAATAAAGATATTAATTATAAAACAGTTGAGATGTCAAGGCTACTTTTTCTTTCAACAGTCCTGAGTTGAAAGCTTAAGTTCCCCTACTACAGATATCACATGATAAGAAAATAATGCTCCAGAGAGGACATTACTGAAAGTTATGGATGGACCAGTTGGGCAACTAATAGGTCCTTAATGGCTTTCCAAAGTAGCCCATAATCCCTGGTAATACCATCTCCAGAGGGTCTGCGTGATGTATTACGTAATAATTGTGCTGCTTCCAAATATAGTTTGTGCTGCACTGACTACAGCACCGCTCCATCTATTCTGGGAGATTTTAATGGAATTCCTGGAGTTTGTTCCTCCAACACTGAGCACTTTTACAGTTGTCAGTGGTTCTGATTATGGCATTCACTTTTATTTCAAAATATGTGAATGGTCATGATTTGGGGAGAAGGGAAATACTGACTTGGAAATGGAAGTCTGGTCCTTTCTCTGCTACTGCCCTTCATGAGCTGATTTGGATACTTGAAATAGTGACAAGAAGCCAAAGGACACTGGAAGGAGCTGCAGGTCCAGCCACAAGGTTATCTTTCATTCCTGTTCAGCTGTCCCTGTGCATCACTGGAACTAAAGTTACACATCCTCACCTCTTTTGTTATCCTCACCAACACGACTGTGATGTTTAAGGAAGTTAAATGTTCTCAACACGTAGGAAAAATCAAACCCAGTAGTGAATTTCTCCTCGATTCACACAGCAGCTTAATTAATCTGATTTCACCCTTCGCTCCAAGTTTCTCCTGCCCAGGAAAGCCTTTCCCAGGAATCTGCAGGAGCACAGGAAAAGGTTCAGCACAGACCAATACTTGGTAGCAGCATCCAGCCTCTGTCAGAACAATCCTGGGGCAGGAATAACCCTCCCAGCCATACCTTCTGTTGCCTCCTCTTTCCCCACACCAACAGATGCTGGAGCCTCCCAGACACACACTTCTCACTCAAGCACCAAATATACAAATAAACAGAAATTTGGATCAGCCCCAGTCTGGCTGTTCCACCCCACAGGACTGATGTGCAACGGCCAGAGTGAAGAAAATCATGGACAATCCCTTATTTTTGTGGGTAATACCATAGTAAATGAATATATTCAGCTGTAATTATGACAGTCTGTTCATCTATTTTTCATACAATAGCGTTATTAGAGTTTAGCTACATCACTTTCTAGATACAAGATAAAGTATGAACAATATATACTCGATATACAAAATTCACGTTGTTGAGTAGGTTCAGTGGGGTTTTCTGTTCCCCCTGCCCCAGGAACTCCTCTTTTCACATTTTGGGAACTGCATCCACGTGGTACAAACTGACAAATCACTACAGCTGGATCTGAAATTGCAAATCCACCATGGAGGGGTAAATGCACGAGCTCAGGTGGCTGCTGCAGGCAGAAATATCTGTTGGAGGTATTTGAACACCCAAAAAAGAAGAGGTTCAGACAGCAGAGCATCTTGTCATGCCTCTTCTTGCTTGACCTTAGCAGGTGTGGTCTCTGGGATTAGTCCCAACAGCCACACCACAATAACACACATGAAAGGTCCAACTCTCCACTCAATTCCCAGATATTTTCATCCTGAGCAGTGATGATGTCAAAATACAGCACAGGATTTTCTGCTTAAGTCTTTTTTTCCCCTCCCTTTTTTCCAAGAACAGGAAATATGGATTGAGTACTACTGTTAAAAAGAAAAAAAAAAATCACACCTTGCTATTACAGGAGGGAGCTTAGGATGAGTGCAATTACATCAATATTATTGTAATTAATGATTACATCATGCTTTAGAAAAGGAGCACAGAAAAGGTTGGTATTAACATGCAAGACACGGCAGAGTGATATCAATACTCATTTTACTGTTCAGGTTTTTTTTTTAAAAAGCTAATAGCTGTCAAAAATACCCATTATAGGCTAGTCTATAATTTGTAGAAGTCAAGTAATACATTTTTTCTGAAGGTATAATGGATGCTCCATGGAGCAATTATTTTAGAAAGACAACTTCATCTCAGCTGTCTCATGCCAGCAGAACTATTTAAGAGCCAGAAATGCATAATTCAACATGGAAGAGCTGTCAGATTTGAGAATACCTTTAAATTATAAAAACTTAGCACCACTAGTCAGTTTTAATTATAATGGAAATGTAGTTTTCTGTCGTTTTATCATAGCAAACATCTCTTAAGAAGCAATTTCATGTGTTAAAATATTTTGGCAAAGTGACTTTTGATTCTAAAGGGATACAGATTATCCAGTTTTATACCTGAATATTTTTCTCACAAATTGAATGGAACAGCTTACATCGTACAAGATGGTAAAGCAAGAGTATTATTAAAATCCCATTGGAAATTGTTACTGTGAAACAATGAGCAGCATAACTCACTAGGACAGGTCAAGTTATGCACAAAAAATATTATTTTATTACAAAATATGACAAGACAGTTTTTCAGCAGACAGTCAATTATTTTATGCAGCGCACAGCCAAAACACAGAAGACAGTTCTTCTTTTGACTTTGGCTTCTTTTAGCAACTAGAAAACCAAATTATGAATCATTAAATGAGTCACTCAGATGGGTTTAGGACCAACAAAGCATATTAAAAGTGCTCTCAGAAAATTAAGGTAATATTTAAATCCTTTTCAATTTCTTCTTTTTGTCCAGGGTATTGCAATGCCAATTCTTTTCCCTTTAGGTAGGACTAGAAAAATTCTCTTGGTTTCACTCAGAAAAAAAAGCCTATTGAGTTATTATAAAGTTATATCAGATAGCCAAAAAATGGTTTTTGGCATTTCCCTTCAAGAGCTGAACCCAACCACCAAAGGGTCATTCCAGGTCATTCCCAGGGCTCGTTTATTTTCCTTTCTCACTTTGTTTGCTGAGACCCACAGAAGAAGAAAAAAGAAGAAATCGAAAATTGTTGTAATAAAATATCTCTTTTTGCTTTTGAAGTGAATTCTCAAGAATTTTATAAACTGGACTCAGTTTGCTTCAAAATTCAGAAAATCACTAAGGATTTTTTTAAATGTTCTCAAATAGATCATTCTTCAACCTGTTCCTTAATTTCATGGAATTGCCTTTTCAAAAATGTTCACCCAAACCTTCATGTGGCATTTTTCAGGCTAATTAGCTTTTTTTGGTGGATATTGTTGCTGATGACCATCCCACTTCCCAGATTTCTCCTGGCCTTTCTGCTCAGCCCACACATGCAGTGAGCAGAGAAGCATTTCCCCCCTCATGGGTTGTGGTCAGTTGGTTTTATTTCTAGATATTTGTTGAATAATACTGTGTGTGCTCAAGTCCATGTTTCATTTTTAACAACTTAATCATCCCAGGTGCTCACAGCAAGTTTTAAAGCAGGCTTGTGATGGGAAAATGTTTATTTTTAGCATTAAATATAGCAATGTAATGTTAGTTCTTGGAATTTAATGCCAGTTCTTGGAATTATTCTGGCAGTAAAGTTACTGCATGATAAGAAAGGAGGGCAGGCATGATGTCCCTCCTTTTTTTATTTACACCTCCTTTCCTCCCACAGCATGAGATGAGATTACACCAAAAAGATGGAAAATTTTCTTATCATTCTGTCCCTAAAGGGAGAACCAGCACATTAACAATGTGCTGAGAACCAGGAGATCAACTTCAGAAAATATCAATTTCTTGTTTCTATGGCCGCAACATGATGTAGTATTGCATAACATAATACAAATTAAGGAATTAAATTGGTTTCATTTCATCTGATTTTCTGGCAGGCTTTAATGTGTTAAGTATTTACTAAAGAGGCAATTGGGATGCATGCAGCATTCGGAATTATAATTTATTAACACATCTTCAGTAGTGGCACACATTATCTTCCACAGTCTCACCTGTAAATTTCTGGGTTAAATCAGGTTCTGTCCCAACAGCACATTAAGTCTCAAGATACACAGTGGTGTTTTCAACCAGAAAAAGATTTCCAGCACTCTGCAACATTTACCTTTATTCTGCATCTTTTTCATGTAATGCACAGATGTAATTGCGTAAACGGAGCTCTGAAATTAATGCTATAAATACAAATTTGGGGTTTGCAGGACACCACACCGTAGACTTCCAATGAGTCAACAAAATTGTGGGTTTGCCGCTCCCCACTAAACAACACGCAGGCAATTTACTAATAATGAATAATAAATATATTTTAATAGCTCCTTGGTTTGCTGTGCCACAGATTTGATTTAAGTGTAACTGGGGGCTCTCCCGTCCTCTGCAGACGTGGCCAGGAAAGGTTGTGGAAGGGGCTGGGCTTGGAGCCATTGTTTCAGAGAAAATCCACGGATTTGCTTCTAAGGGAGGTTTTCATCTCATTCCTACATCCACGCTGAAGGAGCACTAATAATGCAAAGCTGCTGCAACTGCTAAATTTCCCATCACAATTAAAATTAGCAGCGTTGGGATTTCATGCCTGTGTGCTCTACAACAAGGGAAACTTTAATAGTGCACGGTTTGAAGGAAAGGAAAACTTCCTGGTTTTTAACAGCACCAGACACGTTCCAACACTTAAAGCAAGTAGAGGGTTAACTGGTTTCCAGTGATGTTTTTCAAAATCCAGATACATCATTCCTGATGGCTGCAATGGTTTGAACAGCCCTACAAAACCGATGTATTGTGTTTGGGACCTGGACTGTCATCTGTGCACCAGGAACCAGGTAATCCATGTGGATCTCTGCCTACAGCATTGCAATCCACTGAGGAATGGGGTTGTGCTCAGGATGCAAAAAGAAAAAAGATATTTTAATATTTTGCCACAAAAATTACTCCAAATATAACATTAAAAGGTGTTAGATTTTTTTCCCCTTCGTTTCACTTGTGGGTGAACATAAAGCCCAACTCAAGGACGTATTGCCTCCTGCCTTCCCCTGACACAAAGTGTATTTACAGTAGGGCCTAAAAGTTTTTGCTCCAGTTTCTCAGTCCAACACTCTTGAATTCGATTAATGGAGACATTCGAGCACTTACGTCAAGTTATGCTGCATATAAATGGGGATAAAAGGATTACCAGGTTATAAATCAGTTGAGAGATTCAGGGATATAAATCTCAGGGACACTGGGCTTCAGCCTTAATGGAAATGCAGAATTCCATTGGCTAATCACAATTTAGATTGCTACCAGATACATCACTGAGTTTCACTGGGTGTCTTAAAAAATTCTCCTTAATATTGAGGAGAGGTGGGAAAAGAGGGAAAAAACCTTTGAAGGTATCCCAAAAAATCTGCTTCTATGTATAAAGCAAACTGGGAATTAAAGTGTGCTGACGAAACTGATTTTTTAGACAAGGAATTAAGCTACATCGTTGTGGTGGTAGAAGTAATTGTTCTTTTTTACATGGTTAATGCAAAATAGGAGGACACTTTACCTAAATCAGTCTCTTAGAAAAGCAAATTTACTTAGGGAAAAATAGGCACAAAGATAAGTATAGAAAGCTATACATATACAGAAATACAGAACTCATGTGACGGAGTTATGACATGGCCAGTTTAACAGTGTTTTACAATGCTTCGAGTCCCTTAAGGAACTTCAGTTTTGCAGAAATATCATTTTTATTATATATAAAAAAAATATTATTTTCCTTCCCTTTGACAAAACAGTGCAAGATGGAAAGAAGGCCCCAATATGCAGAAAAGAAAATCGAATATTCCAAGTACCCTGTTGATTTTTCTGGAGAGGAAAGAAGATGAACTGGGTCAAAAAGCAGAAATCTCAAACTTGGTGCTGAGGAATAGGGGAAGAGGGAGTAACAGCTGGGAAGAAATCTACACTTCAGCACCACGGAGAGAAGGGGAAGGACTTTGTGGGAACACAAGCGCTCAGCTTTCCTCAGGGGTATGATAACTTCTGGCTGTGTTTGACAGAGAACGTCTCCACTGAGTACTGGAAGAACTTAAAGCCAAGGAGACGCGATGGGAAAGGGAAAGTTGGGCTGGAGAAGTGAAAATGTAAAGGACAGTTCATACCCAAAGGGTCCCCTGTGAGTTTATAAACAAAATATCTAATTCTTAGAACCAATCAAAGACCAGTTGAAAACAGTTCAACTCATGCACTGATTAGCTGAGGGCTCTTGCAGGCTATGATATATTTTAAGCTTATCTAGCACCTAATATTATCATTAAAATGACCTAATGTCCAACTGAGCATTGTCCTGTCTTCTAGATATGAGCGGGGAAAATCTATTTTTAAAGGCTTTCCTTTGTAAGGAAAACGTCGTATTAAAAACCCCTTGCCTGTTGCATTAAGCACAAAACACATCCATGGAGAGGCTGTCGTAGGTTTCCATAAACACTTGCTGACCATCAGGATATTCTACTGGAAATAATGAGAATGCACTGGGAAGACATGACCCTGAGCAACTGGAGTGGGGAGGGCAGCATGGAAGATATTAAATCATGTTTCCTTTTGTCACTGCCAGTTATATATTCAGGTTCCATGTCAAGGTTTAATCCATCACCCCAGCGAGCGCTGCACGAGCACAGGGACATCTCTCTGGTGTCACATCAGGCACTGGCAAAGGGCCACGTTAGGAGCAAAAAGTGGGGCTCACCACGAAACGTCTGCAATGTTATTAAAAAAAAAATAAAATTTTAAATTAATGTGATTCATTTTAAGCCAAGGCAAAGAAACAACAGAGTGGAAGGAGTGGGGGTCATTTCCAGCTGTTACTTCATAGTGTGCTTTGGCTCAAGGCCAAGGGGACTGAAGGGGAGACCCTGTAATAAAATATAGTTTACTAATTTATTTATTTTTTTTAATAGCTAAGATTTAAAAGCACTTTGGAATTTTCTGACAAGGTAAGGGACTTTTTCAAATCACCACCATTTCCCTTTTGCTAGGCAGCCAGATGTATACACCACATACAACATAGTTTAATTTAAATAGTCAATTATTACCTAAAATATCTCCAATGCCCTGCACAGACTTCAAAATTCATGGTTTGGTACGTTTTTATGAAATATTTCAGTTTTTATTTGGAAGGATCTCAGAAATCCAGGAATTGTGAAGAAGACAGGAAAGAGTTGCACCTTACTAGAATTGTTCTGCCACCAGAAGATTGAACAATGTGTCAAAACACAATAACCATGGAGTTACCACTATTTTTAATATATCCTCCATAATTTATAGCACACCCTGTTCAATGCCTTGTTTACAAACAGAACAATTGTTATTATCCATTTCAGAACTTTTGGATTCTCAGAATATATTGAATAGCTCTAAATTTCATTCATTCAAAACAGAGACTTTAGTGAGTGTAGTGATACGTGGTTATGAAAACAAGATTTCCTCCGATATTTAGTTCTAAGAGGAAACTCACCCTAAGAATACAACTTTACTTTTCAGCATCTCCCAATATTAATATTATTCCTCATGCAAACACAAATTATTGGCTAGACCAAAGACCACTGAAGTCTCTCCACGGCTTTGCTCATTTACATCAAACTGAAGATTCTAACAGCCTTTAACAGAACACAAAATGTGCCTTGTAACAAAGAAAAGGGGGAAAAAGCCCATTTTCCTCAAGTTTGATTTTATCATCGTTATTACTGCAAAGCTTTTGCAAAGGATAACAACTGTTTGTCACAAATAACACTAAAAAGAAAGGAATCATAATTTTTGCACATCACTCTTTACTTACTTGGGGCCATTTACTACAATAAATTACAGCAAGGAGTGGTTATTGTGCTAATGCAGGAAGAATCTGCCCTCTATAACTACAAAATTTCATAATAATGTGTTTTACAGTGTGGTCCAAACCTGATTACTCATAGAAAGGACATTAAAGAATGAAAGCAGATGCTCATTAAAAACCCTACAATATCAATGAAAAAAAATAACCAAATCCAACCCTACACTAAACATCACATTGAATTAAGAAATAGAAGATGGAGTTCTTCAGACTGTACTTTTATAATAAAAGGGGAGACGAAAATGCAGATATATTTTCTAAAAACATGAAGGTGAGGAGAAAGAGTCTGACTAGCTTGATATGCACTTGCAAAGATGTAGAATCTTGCAAAAATATCTATAATTTCCCTATTTTACTCTTTTGGAATGTTTTTTTTTCATGTTTCCGAAATTTCAGTGATTTTTTTAAAAAAAAGTTTAAAAGTTTTGTCTTTTTTTTTTTTATATTTTATTATTAAATAAACTTGATAAAACTTATGAGATAATACAAAGAAACCCCCAACCCTCAAAATTAAAATAACACTAGCAATAATAAAGGTTGTTATTATTCATACTATAACACAAATGTACCTAATTAAATGCAAAGAGCTACAGCCTTTAAAAAAAAAAAAAAAAAAAAATTAAAACTGAACCCCGGTAGATGAGAAACTGTCAGGAAAAGGATTTAAACCTGGGTCTAAACTCCGGGCATCCTCTCCAAGCCTCATCATTAAATCCTATTTCTTAGTATCATATGGAAAGAACCTTCTTGAATTTTCAGACTGAATGTTAAAATTTTTATGCCAGAGGCAAGAAAAAAACGGAGTAACAACAAGAAAAGAGTGTGACCATGAGCTGGACTCAAAAACCCAACCCCTCTGCACTGGAAGATCGTGTGTTTGATGTGGGATCACAAACACCAAGCGAACCTGAAATCATCAAGGCTTGGTACTTCAGAGAAGAGCTGTAATTCACAGCCAAACCTGATCCCTAAACATGCACCTGTGAAATTAATACTGCACTCCTTTGAATTGTTTTCATACTTCTTTAATTTTGTCATAACCTGATCCTCAATGGAAATTTTTCAGTAAATTCCTTTGATTTCTGCCCATTCTGCAGCATGACAAATAAACCAAAATTCAGTGCAGCCACATGCAAGTGCATCCATTGGAAGAAATGGTTTCCATTAATCTTCCTTTTCTCCTGTTGCAGTAACTCCTTTTTAATGGGAAAAATTCCCATCCATATGTTTAGGTACACGTGTCAATGCATCTGTGTAAAATATCAGAAAAGTAAAGAACAAATGCATTTTTGCTACAAGTTTTATATAAGTACATGCACATTTATTCACAAAATCCATGTGTATGTACATATCTATATCCATTTTTATATAGATGTGCTTTTCTACCTCCATGTGCTCATGTATTTGCACATATAAACAAAAAATATAAATATATATGCATATATATATATATCTATATATATCCCTCTAATCTTCTTTCCTCACCAACTGCAGTCCTTTATTCAGTGAAAGTTTCCAAGTGTGTGCACATTTATTTCTGGATAAAAGAAGCAGTTTGAGCTCCTGACCACCATTCTCTAACAAATAATTCTTTGTGGCTGTAATTAAGATGGCTCTGAAAGACTGGCTGAGATGTCTTAGTGGTCTGGAGAGCACTCCCCCCTCCCCTGAAACAAAATCCTTTATCACATTTTTGAATTAATTATAAAAGTTAAAAATTAAATCTTTCTTGTGTCCCCCATAATAATCCTCCCAGATCAGTTTTTGTCCATATTAATGGAGAACACATCCCTAGTAAGATTTAATTTCAAACTTTTATAATTATGGTTAAAATTAAATCTTACTGTGGCTGTATTACACATTAACATGAATGAAAGCCAGCCTAGGAGGATTATCAATGGTACTCCAGCACGATTTATTTTTAACTTTCGCAATTAATTAAAATCTTTGGATAAAGATCTTGTTTTGGAGTGGGGGAGTCCCTATTAAGATGAAGCCCATGAAGTGTTTCCATTCTTGTGCAGGGTATTGAAGATGGGAAGGCAAAGGCTGGGAGCTCAGGGAGATCATCCAATAAATCATTCCTTCCTGGAGCAGCAAGACTTAGTTCTGAGCTGCCTCTGCTCTGGAGAAAACGGTAATAACACACCAAAACAGCAGTTTATTCCTTAAAAACACTCAGCAACACCCAACAAGAAACATGGAGAGAACCTCACACCACTCAGAACACCATGAGAGGTTTCATTCCATTCGAGTTCTCCTTTGTTAACTCATTAAAAAAATACTTCTAAGGGTAAAATTACTTTTCCTTGATTATTTTTGTGGTTTTCCCCATATGAATTGAATTTAGGCAGTAACAGTGAATAACACAAAGTCTCCCTCACACTCAGCTTTGCTGCACCAGCTGCTCTTTGCCAGCCAAAACAGGAGTGAAGCTGCCAGGGACCTTCATCTCCAGAAATGCTGAGTCCTTCGGGGCTCAGGTTTTTCACTGTCCCTGCACACAAAGATCTCCCAACACACTGTGCTGCCCCAGGGGAACTCCAGCCCCCGTGGGAGAGGCCATGGACTCACCAGGAATGCTGGAGTTTGGACAAGACCCTTAAGACCCTCAAATCTAACCATAAACCCAGCACTGCCAAGTCCACCCCTAAACCATGTCCCTAAGAGCCACGTGTCCTCCTGGCACCAGCTGAGGCTGAGTAGAACTTAAAACAATAAGCAGAATAAAATGTTGTTTGAGGGTTTTCTCCCCTCAGAGAAGTTCCCTCAGTCAATGGCTTTATTCTTCTGTGATCAGACATCTTACACAGCCGAAAAGTTATATCAAGCCAAAAATTATTTAAATTCCCTCTGACAAGACAACACAGAGTTTGCAATAAGGGCTTTGCAGCACCTGGCTTTTATAAAATACTTTTTGTTTAGAATCAGTTCTGCCTCATCCCTGGAAGTGTTCAAGGCCAGGTTGGATGGTGTTTGGAGCAACCTGGGACAGTGGAAGGTGTCCTGTCCATGGCAGATGTGGAACACGAGGAACTTTAAAGTTCCTTCCAACCCAAACCATTCTGGGATTGCCTAAAATGTGCCTTGGAGAAAAATAAGCAGAAAGAGAAGAGAAGCTGAGAAAAGACAAGGCCCAGAGAGAGAAATAGTCGTAGCCAGACTCTGAATTAAATCTGTGAAAGGGATCACACTTGGCTGGAAACAAAAGCGCTGTCTCCTATATGATTCCTTAGGCAATCAGGAAATGGGAACTTGCCCATTCTTTGTAAATATGAAAGTATTTATATTGCATCAAAAGTATCTGATTCCACTATCGTGTTTTTCTTCTAAGACAAACCACAGAGCTCAAAAACTTTGGCTAACCTCATTCTTCCCCAGTGGTTTGCTTTAAGTTACACTGAAAGAATATTTCAGGTTGTGTTTCCCAGAAAATATCATCTGAAAAATAAAATATTCATGAGAAACACAGTAGGGAGGGGTCTGATTTTAACACCCGGAGGGGGCCAGGAGGAGCAGAGAAAACATAACCTTGCACATCCACCTTGGAAATCCCAACAACATTGCAATGAAAACATCAATGACTTTTACAGAGCCAGAGGCTGAGACATCCTCCCTTGTTCCTGTGTCCTTAAGGAAATTTTACTTCCTTTTGGTGTTGCCGTTAATTTTCTGCAGGCATTCAGTCATCCATCAACTAAAGCTCTTCCAGAAGAGAAGTTGGAAATACCTCATTTTCGGCAATTATTAAGCACAGTATTATTGAATGCACAAGTGAAAGTAAGATTATCCATAATACCAATAAATTCATATATATGTATATATATATATATATATATATATATATAAAATACACATATTCATAAGGAGGTTTTTTTTTCTCTCTTTTCCTTCTCAAAATGAAAGAGTATCCATATATGATATTTCCATGTAGGAATAGCATACCTAACCCTCAAATAACAATTCTGGTCAGTTCTGACACAATGAAGAATAAGCAGTTCTACACTGAAGGAGCAAAAATCACTTGAAGAAAGTTTCAACTACTCAATGAGATTTTCTTGAACAATCTCCTCCTGATTTTCTGATACCTCTTTGAATTATCCAGAGATGGGCACTGAGGCTCTTTACTTGTTCCCCTCCTCTGTTATCCTGTGAGCAATTTTTCTCCCATTCAAGAGCCTTCGTTATCCACTATATTCCCCTGGAAGCAGTTACCTACATCTAAGCAAAGTATAATTTCAAATATAAAAATAAAACAGCAAACAAGTCCCTCGTAGACTTTTTTCCCTTTCCTTGCTGGTTGCCCTGTGTATTCCTGACTGAAAGCCATAATTATTTATTTGGGAAGTCCTGTAAGCCATGCCATCACGAGCGCCGATGAATTTTCTGGGAATGGTTTGAAATGTTTCCAGTTAAGCCCTAGACTTAACATCCCAAGAAGAAAAACTAATGTTTCTACCACATATTTTATTAAGCCCTTTAGGTCCTTTTACAAGAGAGGAAATACCAATTAACGTATAATTTAGCAGAACAAAATATTATCCCATTTCAACCAGTACCCACTTCCTTGAAGTTTATTCAAGCATTAATAACCATTTAATGCAATTTTACTACACTGAGGTATCCGTTACATTAATATCATATATCCATCAGGAAATTAGAGTTTTGTCTCTATGAATTTTGTATTACAAGGAAGTCTTTATAATTTTATTCTGCACTTTATGGTGGCTAATTTAAGTTTTAAAATGGTTCAGATAACTTCCCAGTCTCTCTCTTCTGCGCTGTAATATGACTAACAAATTGTTACTGATGTTAAAAGATCATGAACACATCATTTATTAAACAGGGCTGGAGAGATAAGTTTGAAAGAAGAGTGCATTTCCCATAGAATCCCTGTGTTTCCAGGAGCTCACATCCAGCCACAGGAACAAGCTCCATGTGCTGGGACACTCAGGACCCTGAGCTCCACAGGGGTGGAAACGAACTCAAAAAATATTCTTGAATTGAATCTCTCAACCTAAAGAAACCCCCTGCCCACTCTCCAGTAATCTTTAACATGAGCATTGGGATGAAAGTCTAACGAAAAAGTGATTTCCCCCATCCTGCCTGGTCTGGGGATCATGGATCAGTGATGCCTGTGAGAAAAGGGAGCTGAGGGTCAACGATAACGCAAAGCAAAACAGAAAATTCTCCTAAAATCCTCACAAGCACATGTAGGTACAGCTCTTCTGAAGTCTCCTCAGAGAGACAGAAAAATTTTGGTTATTGCAGCATCAGCTTGTTCAGTTTTTTAAATTCACAGGTGTTTTTACATTTTGCCTTTGTCAAAATATCAGAATAAACACCTACAGCTTGTGAAAATAACCAGAAATAAATTCTGAGAAAATGTACTCACAACAGATTAGATAAATGGGTTTTGCTGTTAAAAATTGGAATGGTATTAAACATTTAATTCTGCATCATGAATTTTATCTGAATATTTGCCCAATTTTTTGAAATCTTTTCTTTCCCAGTAAAAGAGGAATGAGAGCACAGATTTCCCTTTAAATCTGAGAATTTAAGGCTTTTTGTTGATGACGCCTTTTCTTAATAAATATTTCCTAAACTGCAATTCTTTATGTATCTTTATGTACATTTGTGTGAAGCAAGATGACCAATAAATCTTAATTCTAAATTACATTACTATTATTCATTCTAGACTACCTTCTCAATTACAAACTGCTCGAACCTAAAGCGTAACTTTTCAGAAACACATTTTTTGCTCATCCTATGAGTGCTTTTGAGGGAAAATTGGTTGAAAGGAGCTGGGTTAGGTGCATCCCAGGGAATTTGCCAGCTGTGCCTACACCTCTCCTCCCCTATTCCTATACTGCTCCATAGATCCTGCAAATCACTCCTTTGGTAATGACAGTCATCTCTTCTTTATGGCACTGGAAAAAAACTGACACTTTTCAAGCCTCGAGGATTAATTTAGAAAGAAAAGAGTTGTGTTCTGTCCTAATTGTATCCAAGAAGTTGTTTGGGTGTCGGTTTGAGGGTCAGGACATCTGGATTAGGTGGAAAATCAGTACAATTTCAAGCACTGGGAAAAGAGAAAAGATCTGTAGAAATCATCCCATAAAAAGGGACAATTGTCCCATAAAAAGGGGTTATTGAAATCTTGGGATGGAGGGGAGTGACCAGCTCAGTGAGAAGAACCCATAAAACGGACTGGACCCTCTTCCCACTGATTTCCAGATAAAAACAAATTCTCAGAGCACAGATTATAACCTTGGCTGTTGGAAGGAAGAAGTCTTTGCTATAAAGCCTTTCAATGAATAAATGCTACAAAATATCCTGCTTTTTATGTCTCAGCCAACAAGATCAGTATAAATAAGCTTGCAAACCTCTCAAAAGTCACCAAACACAAAATATTGTAACGCTGCTGCTCCTGTGATTTCCACACCCTGGAAAATCCCTCCCCTGCACGAGCACTGCTTCTCCTCAGCCCTTTTCCAGCACAATGCATTTTTATGTGTCAGAAAATTACAGATTCTGAGAAGATAAATTTTCCTGGGGTGCATTACTGAGTCACCTGGACGCCTAAATGAGATGGCAGAGAGTGGTAGGAGAGTCCGTATTAAATTGCTTTTACTGACAGCATCACTAGAGAATAAAAGATATCTGTCACGTTGTTGATGTGAATCTCCTCCTGATTGTGCCTCTTGGCACCTGTGGATTGTTAAAGAAGCCTGAAACTGCCTTTTCTGCAAATTCTTTCAACTCTTTAGTTCTTTTTATTTGTCCAGCAGGCTTTGGTCTTGTTAAGCTTTGCCTATTGAAGGGAAGGAAAAATAGGTCCAATGTATTTCATAATTCCAGAAGTGCTCTCTGGCCAGAGGGAACTGGCCAAACTCTTTGGTGGGAGAGGCAGCAACAGCAGACAGAGCAGCTTCATAATGCAACCAAGTTTAAGACTTAGAGGAATAACATAATTTAGGTATGATAAAAGTCTTGGTTTTAATTGCTTGGTGCACATTAAATTTCGTTCTGCAGTAGCAGTGACAGACAGGTAGAAAACTTAAACATTTGTGTGGAAAGAGTCCAATAATACCAATTTAATAGAGGAAAGCAGCAGAGGACATGCTCAGACACCTTGAGGTTGATATTTCTTTTGTCTGTATTACATAGTGCTGCCCAAACAAAAAATACACCACTGCAATATGCAGAGAGGAAAAACTCGCCAAACACAAAAAAATAAAGAACTACCAGTATCTGGCATGTTGCAATAATTTGTGCTGGTATAAATTAATAATACTTCTGTGTTTAAATACACCCTAGGATTAAATTGTGGTTTTACCAGAAGTTCCTACCCAGGCCCTGGTTAATGAAATTATCAGTACAATTAGCTTGTACAATCTCTGCTTTATTTTATCCACCCCTAAAACAGAAAAACAGACACCAGAAACAGCATTGATGTGAAAGGAAATAATAAGTGACTGCCAGCATAGTTTACTCTGCCTAAAACTCTCCTTTTAATGAACTTCAGCAGAATTTTAACCAATTTCTTAGTCTTGCAAAGCACACATATACAGGGCTTGTGGGTTTCCTTGTACACATATTTTTCCATCAACTCACAATGGGGAAAAAATAAAATAGCTTGAGTTCCTTATAGAAAGCTTAATTAATGTTTCAATACTTCAGCAATCCCACATCATACAGCAACACTAAATCACTGTAGAAATAAGAAACTCTTTTAAATGTAATAATTAATTAATGATTCAGACCGCAGCTCTCATTTGTTGTATCTACTGCCATTTGATGCAATTCTAAAAGTAAAACATAATTCAGCAAATCTTTGAGGGAAAACCAGATATTTTCGATATCTTGTGGAGATGGCAGAATGTACAATTAAAGTAACACAAATCTACAGGAATTTAAAGAAAAAGTCTTACCTGATAAAAATCCCTACTCAAAAT
Source organism: Orthonyx spaldingii (assembly GCA_013397795.1). NCBI lineage: Eukaryota > Metazoa > Chordata > Aves > Passeriformes > Orthonychidae > Orthonyx > Orthonyx spaldingii. Next base: position 3,678,934 of record VZTJ01003580.1, read on the forward strand.
AGACAATTTGGGATATTCAATATATTGCAGTAAAGTGCAGTATCATTAGTTCAGTTAAACCTGCTTAAAAACAAAACTAAGCAGTGCTTTATTTTCTGAATATTCTATTGAGAAAAAAATCAGTTGAGAGAGACACCAGTGTTTTATGACAAAAAGATGCAACTTGAGCACAGTTTAATATGTCACAAACTTTACAGATTTCTACTCTAATAAAATCCACTTGTGAACCTCTTCTAATAAAAGCCCCACACGCAAGAAAAAGTCAACTTACGCAGTTTATATTTTTAAACTGGTACACCAATAAAACGAGAGGAAAGAACCCATAGAAGGAGAGAAGGAAATTGAAAAATGCGTTATATAAAAAGGGAGAATTATGCAGGCAACTATTTAAAATATTTTAATCTAACAACCTAATATGCTGGTTTTCCTTATCAGACCTGTTGAGCGACAAGTGAGTGAAAAATAGCTCATGCAACTTCAGCCTAAACTAATTTTTACTAATAACACAAATTATAATTAATAAGTGCCTTTTGTCAATTACGTTCTTTAATATTTTCTGATCGTATCCCACTAATGAGACCTGGGTTTGGAAGAGCTCTGAGGTCCCCTCGTCCCAAGTTGGACTGAAAATGTGACACCAATTTTAGCAGTTTGATATAAATAAAATACAGACTGGATTTCTCCATGGAAGGACTCATATAATCTTTAGTGCCACTAACAGGTTTTACAGCATTCAATTGAGGGGATAGAGAAGAAGCGAAAATTCCCATCTATTACAGCAGATGAAAAGCCAGAGAGTTTAAAATGTAGCCTTCCCTAAATGTTAGTTCATCCTGTATATTTGTTATATTATTAAAATCAAAATATAGAAAATTTACTTAATGTGCACAGCAAAACACAGCTTTTTGGGGGACCACTTAAAAAACGATCTGTTCTACTGCTGCAGGGCTTTGTGTGTCTAATGAGCAAAAACCTGTGGAAACCTAAATTTTTTGTCATTGATTCCATTAATCCATCGTTTGAACGTTTGTTTCAAAGATCTCATTGGACATTACAAGAAAAATGCAAACTAAATAAACTCTGCAAATGAAACAAAAAGATCACAAGTGGTAAAGAGCTGTTGACCAGGCTGAAGACTGAGGCTGCTCTTGTGTGATGTTCTTCTCCCTTACAATATTTCAAGGTAAGAATGGCCTTAGAACGATCCATTTCGATCCCTCTATGAACCAGTCCCACAGTAATAATTTTCTATTATAGATATTAAAAAAACCCTAAACAAACAAACACCAGAAAACCAAATGAAAAAGCAACAAAACCTCTCAATTCGTGTAGGTTACAGCAGTGAGCTTTGATCAACAACAGGAGAAAACCCAAACTAGAGTTGGAGAATTCCCATACTCAGCCTGCTCCAGGCAACTCAATCTCAATGCCCTGGACTATTCCAAGGAATCACATGAAGCAATGAATCTCAAAGCATCTTATTTAACTGATTTACCCTTCCAGACATGCAAGATTCAACAAATATTAATTGAAATTCAAGCTAAATCAGTCAGAGAATGAGTTTCTAAAATGCTTTATTCAATGAGCCCGAGAGTCTGAATTTCTTTCTTCCACCATCATTATTGGAAATATATTTTGTACTGATGGATTAGTAAAACCCTGATAAGAAATCAAAGATTCAATGAGTTATTTTTTCCACTCTGGAGCACTGTGGGAGAACAAAATGATGTGTTCTGATATGCAGCCCTGCTGTAGCTGTTACAAGAGTTACAAGTTATGAGTTCCCAAACTTTTCTACAATTGCTTTTATAATCTCTTTCTTTTAATATTCCCTTTTTAGGCTATAACTTTAGAATTCTCTCTAAACCAATTGAGAAGCAGAAAAATAAAAAGGCAAGAAATCCAGGGATTTTACAGTAAAAGCTATAAGTTTTTTTTGAGTAGTTCTTCTGCTAAAAAGCAGAAGGGAGAGAAAGCTGAAATTTGAAAGTGTTGAAGGGAAATAGGCCCTTTGTTGAATATATTTAAGAAAAAGCATTGATATGGAACTTCTCAGTGTGCTCTCTAAATTCTTTAATACCACATGGCATGATTCACAGCTTCTGTTTTGTTACCAGAGCTTTTCCAAAATTTTCCTTTGGAGATGTTGCCCGAAGTTTTCTCAGGCATGTGAATGGGATTTCTTTTGGCCTGATAGTTCTGCTACACATTTTCCCCTTCCAATAACTATTAAACATTTTCAGGTGCCAAGCAGTTCATATAACTGAGAATTTGGGTATTTCATTCTGGGTTTATGCAGGGAAAGAATTAATCCTTTAGTCACTCACACTTCACATGCATTAGTTCAGAAAATCGGGGGTGTTTATGTTTCTTTCCAAAGAAAAAGTGTTTCTTGTAAATCTGAGAAGTTTGTTTCCTGGGTGTTTTATTCAAAATCTCTGCCATATTCTTCCTCACTTCCTGCAAGTTCACTTAACAGATTTTTGGCTCCTTTGCAAATATTTTGTTATATAATGGTGATGCACATAATCATCTGTTGGCCAGTAGCTGAAGGAATTTGATATCTGTGCAAGACAAGTTTTTTTCAGGTCCCTCATCAAGTTTTTGCTCTTTGTGCCATCTCCACAGCGCTGCCTCTCATTTTTCATTTCATCCATCTGGCTCCTGGTCTCCATCTCAGCACGAGGGTAGAGTTCACCTCTGTGGGAACTTATTGACACATCGAATACTGCACCCAGAGATGTTGCACTGGCACAGGTTCCCGGAGCAGCTGTGGCTGCCCCTGGATCCCTGAAGTGTCCCAGGCCAGGCTGGATGGGGCTTGGAGCAACCTGGGATAGTGGAAGGTGCCCCTGCCCATGGGAGGGGTGGAATGGGATGAGTTTAAGGTCCCTCCTAACCCAACACAAATTATTCTATGACTCTATGATGTTACAAAGGCTCCTAAGGACACACGTGGATTTCAGGGCTCGATTTTATCCCCAGCCCCACCCTTTGGGCTGTAAGAACAGTTTTGAAGCTGCACCCCAGATTGGGTAACACCCAAAGAAAAATTCTATGGAGAACAGGCAAAAAATTTCATAGAACAACCAAATCAGGCAAATTTTGGAGTTTACTGAGCAGAGTAACCTGAGTTAACTGAGTTTGAAGCCCCTCTCCCTATCCGGGAATACTCATTCCCATCCATTTCTCAACCCCACAGTGGGAGTACAACACAAAAACTGAAACAGCTTTTCTTTCATTTTGCAGAACATGCAGAGTGGAAAAACCAACAATTATCACCCAGTTCATCCATATTTTACTGAAAGGACTCTGTGTGTACACACCAGGTCATACATGGTTTATGAAACTCTTGATTCCTGACCATGCATCTTGGACATTTCCTGGGATCACAAGACCCAGTCCACTTGTTCTCTGCAGATGAAATTTCTTGAATTTCCACATGTCCAAGGGACCTTTTGTATCTACTGCTTCCCCGGGTGCTCAAATATCCAAAAATCCTGAACAAATGTATTTAAGTCACTGAATTTCATGTGTAAAAAAATAATCTAAGTGAAGAGAAAAAAAAAAGAAAAATACAGATTTATCTGGGGAATGTTAAACATGTGCTAACCTTATACTCTTTTATTTCTGCAAAAAGAGAGAGAGATAGATGATTCATGTTTTTATAAGACAGTGATAGGCAACCCTGCACGAACCATGAAAATCTCTTGTAAACACAGCACTCATCATGGAGAAATTGAGGTGGAAGGAAGAAAAATGAGGCAGCAAGTGGCAAAATAAGAGTGAAAAATAAACAATATGAAGTACCAACTTCAATATGTTATGCTGTTGAGTTGGAGGGGAGATACTGGAGAAGTTCCTTGAATAAGATTTTTAAAATAAACCTTTACATTTCATTTATGATTCTGCCTTAAAGAGGAGTCTGCTGGTGATACAAAAATTAGCAAATTTCATCCATACCCAGAAAGTGGTAATATGTCCTACAAATGTGCCATGTGTCCTTGACCAGATTAATATAAATGGAATTAAATACAGTTACACAAAGTACAAGTTCAAGGGGGCACATTAATCCTAGAAAAACAGTAGTGGATGAGGAACATGACTGCTCAGGATAGAAAGGTAAACGAAGGAGAGATTTTAGTGTTGGCATGGATATAAACAGGTATAAACCGGCTGTCACTGAGTTTAGGCTGCACACCAGAAAAAAGCACAAGAACAAGATCGTTCTCAAATATCTGCTCAGTGCTCCACACCACAGACAAAGCAGTAGAAGGAAAACACTCAACCAGTTTTGAGACAGAGGAATTTCTGAACAGGATTTTAAGATATGAGCTGGATTTTTGCAGTAGGCAAAAATAAAGCCTAAGCTAAGCCTGCATCATTAGCCTACCTCAAAAATCTGTTAAAATTCTAGGGAAACACTAAAATTAATTATATTATAGCAACTGGAAGTTGTTATACTTTCCTTAAGAGCAAACAGAAGTTGGGAAGGTTAGGAAACCTTATCGAGGATATAGAACGAGAGTTTTCTGTGCCTGGAGACGTTGCGGAAGAATTTTGCGAACAACTTGAACACTGCTGACTGGACATCTTTGCTTGATAAGGACCAGATGGAAAACCCAGAAGAGACTCCATGAATTCACTTGCAAATTATCACTTAGCATTAATTATGCCCAGAAAGCTGCCTTGCATTGACGTTCGCATTACCAAATACTCCAGCGCGAAGATATCTACGCAAAAGTTTATAATCAAAGCCAGGCCAGCAATTTAAATATTGCAAGGCTATAAACAGATTAAAGATATGATTTTATTGAAGTATTTGGGTTTGCAGTGAAACGTTTGGCCATTGTGCCATGTGTGGCTTTTCTGCTTAGCTGCAAACTACAAATAGGCTGTAATAACACAGCTTTGTGATTAACCAAACAACCAATAACCCACAAGACACAGTGACTGGCCATCATCCTTATGTAAATAGGGAAAGCTTATTTTTGCTCACTAATAGCCGGCACACAACAATGAAATGCTTTTAATAAGTTTTTAAGAGGATAAGATCAAGAAATCAATTTGGTGAGTGCCCTTTCCGATGGCCGCACACCACGTCCGCGGCTGTAGCACGACACGTTTGCATTGTTATTTGGCCGTAAACAAAATGAAAAGATCTGTCATTGAAATTTAAACAGAGAGACTGGTTACATAAACTCAAACATTCTCAGCCTCAGTACAGAACAATCAACAGTCTGAAGAGACTGTAGAGCTAAACAAAGTTTGGGGATGTTTTTGGATAGGGGAGAAAGATTAATAACCAGAAAATAACTCTTGGCTCCCGCTACAAACTCTTAGGAATATAATTTTAAATTTGTGTAAATCCAAAGATTGATGCTCAAGCTTATGAAATAACCATTTTTCCGCAGCGTTGAAATACACACCCACATGGAAACAAATCTTTTCGCTGGCCAATTTTAACAGAATATACTGCTTTTACCAAAAAAAGCAACTTAAATAAATCTGACCTATCTGTTCTCGTAGATAATTGTAACTGCGGTCAGCAAACAACAAATCTTCTATAAATGGTCATCTTTCCAAATTATGCTGGCTTCAGAACGGGCTTGATTAATTGCACAAACACTGCGTGCCTCTGAATGCAATTTGTCTGTGTGGACCAACAGAGGATGCCTGAGACATTCTCAGGAGTCACAGAGGAGAGGATTTCTCTCTCTGTTTATTGCAGGTAAACAACATTTTGCTTTATCACAAGACCTTGCAGATCACTCCAGTCCCAAAGAGAGTTGTTGCCTTGCCCTAAATGGAAATATTAGGACAAGTGGGATGAGAAGGAAACTTGGAGAGGTCTCGTTCTAGGAGAAATTTCCCCTCTCTAGCAGCATCTCCTGCTGCTGGCGGGCAGTGGGAGCTGAACGCTCCCAGGGCTCCAGCTGGATTTCAGCAGCTGACTTAAATCCCGTGCCTGGCGTTGAGGGAGGGCTGGCCCTGGGTCATCAGGCTTTTTTCAGCAGCAGCTGACACAGGGTTTGCTCAGACTCGGATCTGAGACTGGTTTCTAGATCAGCTGGATACAGACTCCCCCGTGCACTGAAATCCAACGGTGCCATCATCCAATAAAATAAACACATGATGCTCATGAGCAGAAAGCATCTTGTAGTCAGCTTAGCTCTAGAAAGGTGATGAATCACAGTCTATGAATCTGCAGCATCCATGTTCTTCACTGAAATGTTGTAGGACACCATAAATTCAGGTTAAATTTTACACGTGCCATATTGTTTCTAAACGCTATTTGTTGTGTGTGATTAAAACAATTTCCTTAAATCCATCAAAACTATATCAGACACCGGTGACAGCTGCAACTCAGAAAAGAGGATTTTTGAGTCTGAGCAGCCAAAGGGTTAATTGGATCTTCCCACTGGGGAGTTAGAGAGCAGCAGGAAGAGTAACTGGAGGGGTGGATCTAACTGCACTCCTTCCTCACCTTCAGGAGGAGTAACCATCCCATTATAAATACCAGGAGAAAAAGATCTGGAGACAGAGCTGATAAGTCGGAAGCTGAGCACAGATAACTTGGCTACACAACTTCCTGCAAAGCACCCACACCTCCTCTCCACAAATCCCATCATCTGGAACAGGGATGTGATGTACAACACAGAGCATGGGCTTAAGTCTGGGAAAATTCAAAAGTCTTGTGCTCAGGGGTGTAAGAGCTGGTATTTGACCTGCACACTTGAGAATTGCACACTTCTGCTGCCCCATGTGCTCCTAAGCTCCCACAGGGACACATCCATGGCTCCCACCCTCCCCAGTTCCACCTGGTTTCTCATAAAAAGAGAAAAAGGGATCCACATTTCCATCTGTTTTGCTAAAGAGTTTAGTAGTGCTTGTTTTGGTTAAAAAAAAAATCCATTGGAAATTTAGAACCAGGTGCCATTCTATGCCAGTTGTAAATGCCCAAAACCAATGTTTTTGATGAATTGGGCAGCTCATGGCACACCTCTCATTTCTCCTCTTTTCTCTATAATGCACAGAGTTAAAGTTAACAAAAACTTGCTGGTGTGCAGAATTTAAAACATTGCACACGCACATTGCCCAGATTGACAACACGAGCTGGGATGGTGCCAGAAGAGCAGCGGTGATTTATTAGGTCTGTAGCACTTAATCCAAGAAATAAAAAGGACTTATGTGACGGATGAGCATAAATGAACTACTGGGTCAGACATCCATTTCTTAAAAAGCAAAATAAAAGAAGGTCTGAAGCAAGATACTGTGTAGGGTTTAGTATACATTAATGTATTATAGCTTTGCTGGTATACTTTGACATTTCTGAGTTTTAACCAGCTCCAAATGATTATTTTTTTTAAACCCAGACTAGCTTAAATAAATATTTACCAAATCCCATCACGTCATACTGCCCTTCCCTGGTAATATCATCATGGCTCAGAAAACATTTACAAAGAATTAGGACTGAGGCTGAAACCCTGACCCAAAGTCAATGGGCAAATTCACGTTGTCAGCAGAGATGTGGAGTTCCGTGCTAAACCCTCTCCTCTTCTGCAATGTAAGCAGTGAAGGAAGAGGGACCATTTACATCATCCTAGGCAAGATCAGAATCTCCACATGGGGCCAAAGAGCCTTTAAAGCTGAGTGTGGTCTGACTCAACAGCAGCAATAAACCAGTGCTTCAGTGCCAACATCATGTTCTACCAGAGTTTTCTTCCTGTCAAAAGCACGGTAGCAGACCCAACATGTGATTATTCTGTAATTCTGGGAGACTTGAATATGAAAGTGATTTTATTCTTTCTGTGAGTCTCTCTGGCAAAGCCTTAAGCTGCTGTGCTTTGAGCTTTACTCACCTGAAAAATAACAACTTTTTTCCTCCTATCTGTGGTATTGATAAATAATTTCCAGCACATAAATTTCCCTCCTAACATAAAAACTTGATCAGAAAGCAATAAAAAGTACAATAAATAGCCAGCTCCACTCTAACCTGTGTGGTTTGACACAGCTGAACAAGCTGTGAAAAGGAATATTGTTCCTTTAATAGAACGTCTGAAATGGTGCTCAAAACAGATTGGGCTGACAATTTTTGCAACCTTGGTGTCTCCTCCAAGATTTACAATGGCACAGCTCCCCTTTTTAGCAAATTAAACCTTGTGTCAAGGCTTAAAATTAAATCCAAACTTCTTTTCTTCTCTGTACAGAAGGAACAAATTGGCACCACATGCCAGTAGTCAAGGAGTGCTGATGGGAAACAGAGTGAAGGGAGCGCCCTCCAACCTGGAAGGCGTCACTAGTCAAAATCAACTGGGATAAACAGTCAATTCCACTTAAAATTTGACATATAAAGACTTGTAAGATAGAAACATTCAAATATAAGAATTCTTCTGTACCACACAAACCTGTCTCAGTGCCAGCGCTTAAACTTTCTGTGCTGTGCAAGCACTTTGTGGAAATCTGCCTTTCGTAGAGTTTGATGCTGTAAGAACCCACATTGCCAAAGCCCTTTTAGTTTGTTCCAGAGGAAAAAAAAATAAAGGAAATACAACAGAGATTCAGAGTGTATGAAAATCAATGACTTAATAGCACAAAGCCTACTGTTACCAATAGAATTTTTTGTCATTATGCAGGATTCTGGTTTATAAGACTTAAAATTGCATTTCATCACGTCAGACGAAACAAAAGGGTATTTCTAAGGATGAACATATGAGCAGTTTTCATGGACAGAGAGTTAAAAACAGCTTTTACAAAACTACCCAAAGGCCAGACTATTGTCCAGTTAAGGAAGGCACATCATGTCGTTGTGTGATGATTCCTGAAGCAGATCCCATGTCTAATCCATCCCCAAATCCACTGTTTGCACCCAAAAGTAACCTTGTATTCCCCAGGTTAGGAACTAAACACAGGCCAGGACTCTCAAATTTTCAGTTGTGCTCTGCTTAAGCAACCAGCACAGAAATTACTGGGAAAAAAAAAGAAAAAAAAAGAAAAAAAAAGAAAAAAAAAAGAAAAAAAAAAAAAGGTTCTTTTAAAAATGTAACAAAAAGTTTAACTATACCTAGTTTTAAAAGTCCCTTTGTCTTTTTAAAATCATGTAGATGAGTGAGTGCTTGAAAGGTGTAATAATTCCCTGCTTCAAACCTTCCATTGGTCTTCCCCTAATGTTTCTAATAAAAGTCCTTTTATTAAAAAGTTCAGTAGCAAAACATCACACTTGGTTATGCACGAAAAGTGAAAACAGGAGTTATTTTGTCCCAGTGTAGCACATCAAAAGAAAGCTTTCACTCCAAGTTAACCTGAGTTTTAAGCATATGCACAGGATTTACAGGATGAGATAATAATTTTACAACAGAAACATTCTACAGAGATGTTTGCAGAAAACACAGCAAAATTATCAGCTCAGAACTCAGCACAAGAAGGGCAGAGATATTTAACAGCAGAAAGACATTGCAGTAAATCATGGAATCACAGAGTGGTTTGGGTTGGAAGGGACTTTAAAGCTCATCCATTCCCATCCCTGCCTGGGACACCTTCCACTGTCCCAGGCTGCTTCAAGCCCCATCCAGCCTGGCCTTGGACACTTCCAGGGACCCAGGGGCAGCCACAGCTTCTCTGGGCACCCTGTGCCAGGGCCTTCCCACCCTCACAGGGAACAATTCCTTCCTAAAGTCCATCTAGCCCTGCCCTCTGGCAGTGTGAGCCGAGATGATGGTTTCGATTTAATACCAAGACAGAATTCCTCCTTCCTGCGGCCTCACAAGTCCATCGGGAATGGAGCTAGCCCCATGCACATCTGGAATATCATCCAAATTACACAAATAAGGGCTACTAGAAATAGCCCCAGACTTGCAGAGTAGGAATGACGAAGCTGGATTGTAGCCTGTAACGGTTTGAACAATTCTCACCAACATTCCCAAAAGCTGAGAGGAACGAGCAGTGCAGACCATCAGCAGTCCCAACACCAAACCTGGCTGTGTCAGGAAGCCAGCATGGAGCCAGCTGCAAAGTTTTATTATCCCAAATTACTGATTTTAGAGAGAAGGTTTTATTTACATAGATTTCTTTTTTTAATATGCTGGTACAGGTGGGTTATTCTGTTGTATTTTTTAAAAACCCACTCTACTGCAATTTAATTAAAATGTGAAGTTGTCCAGCCTGGCAAAAGACAAAACCTTGCTCCACATTGACTGGAAGAAGTGATCTGCCAGCTGGAAGACAGAAGGAAATATCCCTGGCACTGGCCCACGCTCTCAGGTGAGCACCAGTATCTCTGCCAAGCAATTCTCTGCTCATCATTCAATCTCTGAAAGGGCCTAAATTCCCCAATAACCACCATGTAAACTTATTTTTTGCCGGCAAGTAAACATTTCATTGAGGTAATTGCAGATGGCAGATGCAGAATTTTAAACAAGGGTAAATTAAAACATGGAACTGTGCTGGATTCTTGTACAACTTAGCAGGAACTTTTCTTTCATACAGCATTTCTCAGCTAAAGTTTCATTTCTGTTTTGCAGTTCACCTCTATGTTTAAATAATAATTATGGTTGTGACATGCAGTGACAAAAGCCAGAAAATTCAAAATTAGCAGAGACATACTCTGTCCATTGTTTGAATGTGCTCAGCTGGTTTTGCTTTGCTAATACCACCAAGACAGAAATTTTCATTTCCCAAAAACACAAACTTCTGGCAAGGGGTTACAGAGTGAAATAAATCTTATTCTTGGAAGAGACTTTTGTTTGACACCTGAATCATTTCTGCTGGTTTCTCTCCTTTTTCCCCTTCTTCAAATGGAGTCTTAGAACTCGAAGCCAAAATACAGAGTCTTAGAGCTATCACAACAAAAGCTCAGCATCCAATTTCTCCTCCCAAATGCACTCTCCTCCTAAAATGTATCAACAAATCCATCTCCTTATTAGCCTGCAAGGAACTGGGAAGCCTTGCCACAGCAAGGACATCTCAAACATTTCAATATGCAATTGCTTGCTGGGTGGTGGGGAAGCAAAGGTATCAAAGCACAAACTTTCAGAGCTTCCTATTTCTGTTTGGAAGTTTTAAGACAGATGCTCTTCATTTTCTCTTCCAATAGACTGGCAAATGCTAAATGCAGCTGACATCAGCAATAATGCCACACATTCAAATGGCAAACAATGGGTTTATTCTACTGTGTACCATTTCTGCCCACCTGTTTCCTCTCACATATTACTCCTTTTTTCCCCCTCCTCTTCTGTGTACAAGTGAGAAATCCCCTTTTTATATATGTTTATATACACACATTATACACCTCCTGCTTTCTTTTACATTGAGCAAACACAAGAATGCCTTTTTATTCTCAACACTGTGAGTTGTTAAGCAAACATTTTCTTCTCCTTCTGATATAAAAGAGCTCCAGATCTCTTTCTCTTTTTTTGCAATCCTAGAATAACCACAAGTTTTTATTTCCAATCTCTTCATTAAGGTCCAATCCTATATTTACTGGAATTGACTGGAACTTTGCCACGGAGTTCTGCCTGTGCAGGTTTACTCTTTTGGTTTAGAGGACTAATTCCAGTATAATGCTATTGTATCTGTTGGGTTCTATCCCACAGGAATTGGGCCCACAGCTTCACTAATTAGTATCTGCTCTGATAGGACACTGAATCCGCCAAAGCTTTGAAGTGGATCTGCTGAAACCATCACCTACAGTGAGATCCCCAAAGACCAAAAGTCTTTTAAACACAAGAAAGCCAGGCCTTATTTGAATAAAATTAGAAATTTCACTTTCAAATGGAGAAAGCTCAAAGTGACTGGGGCAGGCAGGGCTGGAGTAGAAAGGTTTCTGCTCCACTGTCTCTCTCCATCCTTGCTTGTGGGCTTTATTTTATCTGATTCAAGTCACTTGCAGAAAATTTTGCCCAGTTCTCCCTCATCCCTACAATGATCCTGGCAGCTTTGGGACCTGGCTGGAGCTTGTTACTCCTGCTGCTGTCAGGAGCCTCCTGGAGTGAAAGGAGACATTTGTACCCACGTCCCACCCCTGCCAGTCCTGCTCAGCTCCCTCTGCATCCAGGGACCCCTCAGGGAAAGGATCTGCCCCTGTGGCACCCAGGGACACGGCCACCCCACCACTCTGCCTCGCTGAGACTTCCATGGGGTCCTCAGGCCAAGGAACTTGTCCCCCTCTCCAAAAACACATCTCCACTCCCTTGGCTTTTCCTGCCTCCACAGCTCTGAGGAAACAGCAAAGCTTTTTGTAATTTTCCTACTCCCTATGAAAAGTTATGTCTTTTCTCATTCTTGTTCCTCACAGCATCGTCCTCCTCATCCCATGGGAAGGCCAGAAGGAGCTCTGCAGATCTCCTTCACTTTGAGCTGATAATGGATCTGTATCTATGGATCCACAGCAATGTCTCTCTTATCCCTGGAAATCACTTCACCTCTACAGTCTGCTGAAACCATTCCTCCCCAAAACCTCAAATTATTTCTTCCTGCCCCTTTTCCCTCCCTCACTTCTCCTCCTCCTGTCTCCAGGGCCATTTACAAGAGCTATGACAACCCATCATTTATAATTTACCATCAAACCCCCAAATTTCACACCTAGTCCACACCTAAATCCAGCTTCTACCACTTATTTGCTACAATTTGAAATCCTTGGGATTTTTCTCCTCCCTTAGTGTGCCACACTCCTCAGATGTCCTGGCAAATGGGCTGTTAATTGCCAGACCTTCTGGAGGGAAAACAAGAAAGCTGGCTACTCTTTGATTCCGGGGTTGTTGGGATTTGTCTGTTTGTGTTAATACTTCTGGCCTACAGGGATGTCTTTTTACCTTTGTTACATTATTAGTTTTAACAACTGTATTATTTCTTTTTGCTGCTTTTCAATCTGTCATTGTTAAAAATCCATTAAAATATAGGAGCTGAATAATTTTTTTCTTTCCCCTTCTTTATCCCCAAGAATTAACAAACAGTTTAATTAAAACAGATAAACAGAGAGATGTTGGTTCCCCTGAGAGGATTGCATCCACATCTGATATGTTCAGAACAGTAAAGGGGGGAGGGGGAATATTTATGAGATTTTAATTCTATGTAAAGCCACAGCTATAGTTTTTCCTTTTCAACAGAATGGATTTTTATTTCCACCTTGAGCAGAGGCCCCGTCTCCAACCAGGGAGGGCAGTGAGGTTCTAGAGTGGATTCAGGATCAAGTTTTTCCAGAGGCAGCTTTAGCTTTGTGTGGGCTGGATTTAGGAAGAGGGAGTGTAGTGATAGGATGAGAGGGAATGGTTTAAGCTGGAAAAAAGGAGGTTTAGATGAGATACTGGGAAGAAATTCTTCCCTGTGAGGGTGGTGAGGCCTCACAGGTTGCCCAGAGAAGCTTTGACTTTTGTCTTCATCCCTATAGTGCTAAAATTTGAGGAAAACAGAAAGCATTCATTTATTTCAGTTGATGCTATGAAAACCTCTACAGCCAAAGGTGTAAAATTATGTGCTAAATAACCTCTAATATATTTTAATTTCCTTTTTTAATAAAAAAAAAAAATAAATAAACCTGGACATAATCACATGCACATTTGGAAATAAGAACAAAATTTCCTTGAGTCCATTTTTAAGGGCTTGTATAATAATTTTGGGTGTTCTCCAATATTAATACTACATTGAGGTAGGGCAGAGAAAGCTGAAATCAACACTGAGAGCAACTCCTTAGCTGAAATCCCTCAAAATTTTCAACTGCAGATGAAGCAACTTAGAAATAACCTCAGAAATCTTCATCCATACTTAGAGATTTATTAAATTAAACTAGATTGCAGGAGATGCACATTTTTCTTTGCTGCAAATTGCAAAATCGTGGCACAGAATTCAGTTGAGAAATTAAGGAATTAAGATGTTCAAAACAGAAATGCAAGTGTTAAATGACAAGTCAAACTGTCACATAAAAATTGAAAGCAGTGAAAACCACATTTTTGTGTTTCCTTTTGATATAATTATTGTATAAAGAGCAACAGGGTCATAATTAAAGCCCTTGATCTTAAAAAGTTATGCTTAATTTTTCACTCTGATGGAAAATATTCCATTATTTTAATAAGAAGAACATGACATTATTTCTATGTGGACTTCCTGGTGAGTTCAGGATACATTTGAAGCAAATGTGCACTCAGCTACAAAAAACCAAACCAAACAAACACCACAAAATCCCCCCAAACAAACGACAATAACAAAACAAAACAAAAAAAAAAAAAAAANATCTGAGATGTGCTTCAGAACACAAGATTTGTTCTTTTCCTGAAAAAAAAAAAAAAATCAAACAAACAAAAAGCCCAAGCAAACAAAATACTCCAAGAAAACTCCAAAAATATCCCCAAAATAGAAAAATACAAAGTAAAAAAACCTTAGAAAAACTCCAAACAAAACACCCACCAAAATACAGCTAAAATCCCACCAAATAAACAAATTAAAAATGCCACCAAAGAAGATTAAGACTATAAAATTTTCAAACTAGCTTCCATTTCTGCACCTAAAATAAATCCCACCTCTGCCAGTCAATAATTTGGCCATCCTTTTTTATTTTAAATTTAAAAAAATCATCAATTAATTTAGAGTGTGAAGCTGCAGAGACCCAAAAAAAAAAAAAAAAAATGCAAAAACTGAAGCCCAGTTAAGAAATCCCACTCTTCAAAGTTCCAGTACAAGGCACAGTAACAGAAATAGTTTTTGGTATCACTAGTTCAGTAATCAGGCAAGAGAAAGTGGCAACTTGAACTTTACCGTGTGCTCTAAAAGCCCAAATCCAAACACCCAACGCAAATATTGTCAGGCTGCTTGTCCATTAAAAAAAAATTAATTAATTGGATTCAAATTTTGATACAATTCTGTGCAGAGCAAGAACTTCTGCATATTTGGCAGGCAGCCCACTTGTGTATGCAATGCATAAAAACTGTAAGAATGGATTCTATACTGACTACGGGGTGCTTACTTTCCTTCAACGATAATTGTCTTAATGCCTGTTTTAATCAGTATTAACTACTAGCAATAACATGCTTTTAATTATGTTTTAAACGAGTCCTTTATTGGGCTGTTTTGGGAAGCAAATTAGTCAAAAGGAGCTGTTAATCAAAAACGTGTTACTGGCACAAAATAAATGTTCATTTAAGGAGCCATTTGAAATAAACCTGGCTCATTGACTCTGACAACCTACAAGGACACCGGGGCCTCCCGAGGATAACTCCTTCAGCTCTCTCCGAGCTACGCCTTGCTGCTCAGAAGTTATAAGTAGAAGCATTAAGCAGTTTAGGTCATTCATCAGCTAACTTTTAGTACTGTACTCAAGAAAATGAGCCTCCTAGGAACTTCGTAGCAGATCTATTCCTTCATTAGCTGAGTAATATTGAGAGAGATGTTCCTGTCATTGTGGAGGGAGAAATCTATTGCGGGGAATTTTGCCGGTGTCCCCTTTGTCTAGGAACTGTCTTTGTAGATTCCAAGGTATTTAGGCTGAAAAAGTGGCATAATTATCTGTGAACATGACTCCTATGTGTTCATTCCCTTCTGCTGAGCGATGGCCGTGCCCGAAAATTCAGCCACGCAAAATTGTATTTTCCACCTAACTCAGAGGTGTCACTCGATGCCAGCTCATAATACCACCCTCACAGCACAGCTTTAAACAGAAATTTCATTGAATCTGTTCCATTGCCAGGTCTGAAAATTTAATTTTGCTGTGGCCACTTTAATTTGAGGCACTTCAGCTTTAAACAAACCGAGGAGAGCTTGAGTTAGAGCAGCGGCCAAGAGTCTGGGGTTGAAGCCCACAGATCATTCGTTGAAGCTTTGACTTGTAAATTTTAAGGCAATCTTGCTTCATGACAAGGAAAAAAATATAATAATTTAAAACCTGACCTGATTTTACTCACTTGGCATGTCTTAGTTAACTCCTTCAAAGTCAGCTTTCATCTCCAACACCTGTATCTTAAACTGAAACCTCACTGAGATACCTTTCTGTCACCCTGCCCATGATACAGAGTGCTGAAATAATATAAAATTAGTTATTATAATTTTAAAAAATGGGTTTTCTTCAATCAGGAGCTCCTTCAGGACTCTACTGGAGTGAGCTCTTATTGGGGAGGCAGGTGGTTAATTAAGCATCAGTTCGCAGTGTGTCCTTAAGAGACTGAGCCTGGGGGTAGGAATGAACTTGTGAGAGAAGCGATGGCTGGATTAACACCATCACCAAAAAAAACCCTAGAACCTGGGCAAAAGTGTCAAAAATCATTCACACTGAAAGCTCAGGGAATGCTGCATATCCATGTCTGGCTTTCCAAAACCTGCTGTCACCCACCAAATCCTCTCACAATGCCATGTCCAACGTTATCAGAGGAAAAATGACAATGTCAGCTTCCAGAATCCCATCCCCAAAGGTAACTGGGGACAGCAGCCAGGCAGGTCCCGGGGGTGTTGTGACACACATTTTAAATGGCCACCTAATAAGGGTTTACAGCGTAAAGCACCACCCTTCCTGCCAGCCAGCCATACCTACAACTCCTTCAACCTGAATAACTCCCTGCTTAGCCCAACCAGAAATTCCAGGGATGACTCCACACCAGCACCTCATCAGCACATCAGCTTGGGAAGCAGCAGGAGGGGGCAGAGAGGGGAAGTGGTGCAAAAACCTGGTGGGCAGCAAATTACTGGGAAGGAACTGCCTTCTTCTCCCATTTATTTTATTATTTTGCCAGAGAAAACCCCACCTGGCAAGTACAAGTGTGCCAGAAATGACGAGCAACACGACAAACCCAAGCTGCAGACAGACCTGGGGGGACTTCCAAAGCAGCAGGAAAAAAAATAAATTGGCAAATTCAGCCCCGTAATTGCAGTTTGTGACTCAGTGTCCTGGGATGGGGCGATTATGAAAGGTGAATTTTTACATCTGACTGATTGTGATTCCTTCTCCATTAGCAGCATTCCTTGACATGTTTAAGATCGTCTTATGGTCTGAAAAACACATCTTGATTTTATTGACTTGTCTGTAATGCTTTCAGTGTGTATCTAAGGGAACGAAATGTCCTTTAAACACTTAAATTAAGGGCCTTAATGCACTTGAAAAAAATGAAATAAAATTTTTACCAAGGACAGCACAGTAAAACACCTTGAGACAATTACTCCTAATGAAAGACAAAGATTACCAATAGCTACTGACATCTTCCATTACAAAAGCCATTATAAATCCTCTGTCTCACGGAGAAACTTTCCCCACTTTTTGAAGATTTTAACCAGACCATAATTGCAAACCTGATTTTTATTTTATTGCATTCAAAGCTGATTGCACTTTTCAATGGACTTCATCATGCTCCAAAAATAGCATAAATGCTTTCCAAGATGTGGGTTTAAGAAACTTATTGGGACTGGCAACTTCTTTTTCAAATTATCATTCGTGGATCTATTTTCAACACCCTCTTTCTCAGCCCATTAAGTGTGTTTCTGCAGCCTCCATCCGCAAGCCACAGTAAAAGGTTCTGTCTGACCCTGCTCCAGAGAAGTGATACTCTCCTGCTTCCAGTTAGCAGCGAAACCACAAACGTGGTTTTAATTTCTTCTTTAAGTTTCTGGAAACGCAGAAATGTGGTCTTTTCAATATACTGTAATTGCTGCTCTTTTTTTAATTTTTTTTTTTTCGTCTTCTTGCTCACACACAATTATTCCAGTCAATACTCCCCGTATTTTGGTGTGCTTGGGCTTTCATGTTTCTTGATGCAAAGAGTCCTTTGGGGATCTGGTTCCTGCATTTTTATTTTTTATGTTAAAAATGAACAGTGAGTGAGAAGATAACCCTCTTGGACCTGGTGAGAACCTGCAGAGATTAATGCTCTAAGCGTAAATCTTCTGTCTGTGACTACAAGACGGTACCTGAAACTTACAAAATCTAAGACAACTGATTAATTCATTTTCTTGGCCCCGACAACAGAAAACAAAATTCTAACTGGGCTTTGCTTAGAAACCTGACAGAAGTTGAGGTCCAGAGACAAAAAATGATGGATTTAACAACCAAAAATGATAGTCTGGAAATCAAAGGAAGAATTGAGTGTGTTACTAGTCAGTCCAACACTTGGAAATCTCCAGCAAGAACACAAATTCAGAAATATGCAGTGACAAGAGCCAGCCCTGTCCTTCCATCACCTTCCTGCAACACTAAGTTCACCAAGTAAACTCTGAATTGTAAAAGAAAGATAATGCTCAAATCCAAGCAACCAGGACAGGTGGTACAGAAAAAGGATGCAAAAACAACCATTACAATATATAAGATTTTAATCTCTTATTTATGATTCTTCCATAAAGTTTATTATAAGTCATTATATACATCTCCAAGTATCTCATCACAAAATGACATTTACAATGTAACCATAGCAAAATAATTCTGCACAGAACAATTTGCAAAATATCACATCAAAGGTAATGGGGGAGTACAACATAATTGTAGCAATTTCACCATATTAATACTCTACTGCTCATACTTTGGGCCCCCAAGCGAAATAACTTTACAGACAGAATAGGTAGGCAAAAATACTTATCTCTGTTTATATCCTTTTATCTCAGATCTGCACAGAGCAGAGTGTGAAATATATAAAATATATTCAACATGGCTAATAGGTCACACTACTTCTTCCAGTGAAATTCAGGGATTTTTGGCACAGAATTACATAAGTGGTCCAAATCCTGCTGAAACATCTAAAAATCAACTCATCTGTAAAAAACAACAACAACAAAAAAATCCAAATACAAATACCTCTAAAAGCACCATCAGGGGAAAAAAAAAAAATTATGACTGAAATGTCTCTTATTCCTATTCCGTCCTAACAAATCCTTCAGTGCCATAAGAGAGACTGAAAGCAGCCCTGAAAATAATTTATTTAATGACAGGATGAAAAAAGAGAGTGAGGGAAAGATAAAAATAGCTCCGGACCAAATCTGCACGAAGCATAACATGAAAGTTTTCTCGGAGACTCGCGGAGCTTTCGGAGTTGGGCTGTTGCAGGGACATTCATCTCACCAAATATGAGGCCCTATGGGAACTCTGAGGAGATTAAAAAGAAATAATGAAGGCATAATTGTGGGTTAGCTGGGAATAGTTCTTTCTCCTCCTCAGCATATGGAGAAGTGTGTCAGTCAGATGGTGCACACTGCAAGGTATAATACCTAAGGGGTTTGAGCGGCTGATGCTTCTTTATCTCTTTGTTTTGCTTTCAAATTTCTTTTTTCATCTGTTATTTTAAGAGATACCAGGGCTCGAGGTATTCTCTGTGGGTTTGTCTCTCCTTTTTTTTTTTCTTCCTCAGGGTGGGAAATTGGAGAGCCACACTCATTTATGCATTGGAAATTATTTCCTATCCTTGTAGGTGGAGCATACCTGCTCAAACAGATCAGAATTTTAAAGCTGAGTGTCTATTACAATTTCTTTAAAGGAATTTTTGAAAATAAACCACAACCAACACTGTAGAGCAGCACTTTTGATAGCATTCTTCCATTTGTTTTACCATCTATTGGTTCTGTGGGCCTTGCCGGACATAAATTGCTTCTACTTTATTTAAACTCTTTCAAATCTATTCTTTTCCAGCTGACAAAACAGCTCCATCAGAGGATGTGGATGGAGAGGTTAAACTGATTTTGATGCCATCAGAACCGAACCTCGAGGTTCATGCAGGCAGCACTGGCAGCAGTCTGTCCTCAGCTGAGTTCAGATCACAAAATTGAAAGTATGCACCCTGTTATGGGTGTGTACCAGGTGAAAATTGCAAAAGCCAGACTGATAATACTAAAGTGAAAATTTAACTTCAGCCTGCACCTGATACGTTAAACTCAGCCCAGATAAAACAGCCTCCTGAAAACCAAACATTGGTGCCTGCACATCACCGTGTTCACTCTCAGCCCAGTGGAACTCCCCTGTCTGCGAAACCCTCTGCTAATGTAAAAGACAGGTTTAAATCCCAATGCAAATGCAGAAACGTAAAACAGAGTGACACATCTTAAGGCAAATTGGTTTGGAGCTACTTTGTGTCCCCTCCTGTTCCTCTCCTTTCTCCACAGGGCTCAGAGCCGGTTGCTCCTGCTCTTGGGAGATGGAGAACAGCTACCCCTCGACGCGTCAGCCAGCATCTCATCCTGCCTGTGGGCTGGAATGAAGCAGCTCCCCAGCCCCAGGGACAATAACCTGCATTTTGGAACCAGGTTTTAGCCCTCTCACTGCACAAATGATCAAAAATTAGTTGCTCAGTTTCCCTTTGCAGTGCCTGGAGAAAGTGACTGTTATTAAGAACTACAATGTTAAGAGTGGAGCCGACACCCCAAATTTTCTAGATTTAAAAATACCAAGCAAACAACCCATAATATGAAAAGGATAAGTGATCTCTTGAGGTTTGTTAAAGAGGTAGTGATATCTGCCTCAAAAAACTGGTCACTATCTCCAGGCTGACTTCTCCAAACCCCAGGCACCAAGAGAAATAATTCCCCAGCTCATCACCACCTTGTTGCCACTTAGATAACGGCTGAGAAAAAGGAAGAGCACTTGGAAAAAAAAAAAATCAAACATTGTTAAGGAAAACTTGGAGGTTGAGAATATTTATGTGAATTTTGAAGTCCCTAGTATGAGCATGCAGGAAATTTTTCCGAGCCTGGAGGAAGAAGCTCAGGGAGTTGTATGGATTGAGGTGGTGGATGGGGCATGCATTTAGAGGAATTCTGGCATTAATTCATTGACAGACACCTAACTGGCTCCTTTTGTGGGCACAGCCATGGAGTGAGGCTACAGAGCACATGGAATTTACCCAGTTTGGAAGGAATGGGATTTAGTCTTGCCCAGGGCTGGGAGGTTTGTGTTTGACCCCACTTTCATGTTGAACAGGCATTTAGCCCAAATCCTAACCTGGGTCGTCCTTAGCAGAGCTTCCAAAAATATATTTGAGCCCACTTATGAAAATTAAGCAGAGCAACAAAATTATTAATAATTGCTAGGAAAAAAGGGCAGGAAGTAGTGGAGATTAAAAGAAGATGATGTATTAGACTGGAAAGAGCGAGTCTCCAGAAATTATCCTCATTTTTTTTTAAGTTGAAATGGGTGAAAGTATTTTACAAAAGTTGTTTTTAATGAGACATTTTCTCTACATCATATCAGGACAGAACTGTGAACTTTTTTTAATGGAATTACTTGACAAACTGATCAGTGCCATATCACTGCCTCCAGACACAGTTCTTTTAATGATGTCCAAACTACTTAACTATTAAAATGAAATTGTGAGCCAGCACAGTAGGAAGTAGATTGAGCAAGCTGAAGATCAAAGGAGATACCATCACAGTGGCCTTTGTGTGCTCACTGTAGGTTTGCTCTAACTGAAGGGTAAAGTAGTGGTGAATTGAATTAGATTGGGTTGGTTCTGTACCACAGCAATGAAGGCAACATAAAAGAAGGGTCAGATAAAATAGCACGAGTCTGCCTTACCCCGGGCCAGAGGAAAACTGGGTCTGTAATGCCACGAGCCGTTTTATCACTTCCTGTAAACAGTGCTGGGAACACAGACCTCAGCAATTTATTTATTTATTGTGTTGTTCTGTGCATTGTTTACACATGCTTCACTCACAGGTAAATGAAACCACAGAATCACAGATTAATTTGGGTGGGAAGGGACCTCAAAGCTCATCCAGTCACCCCCCTGCCATGGGCAGGGACCCCTCCCACCAGACCAGGTTGCTCCAAGGCCCATCCAGCCTGGCCTTGAACACTTCCAGGGATGGAGTTTAATGTCTATCATGGGATTTTTCTTAAAGAAAAATTCAGTAAAAAAAAAAAAAAAAAAAAAAAATGCTACGAGGTTCCCTCATTTCCAAATGAAATTTGGAAAGAAATGCATAAATTAGAGAGCTACAAAGTTTTCCCAGACACCTGGATACTTCAAAGAAACTGGAAATTATAATGTTTTTCCCCCGTTCCCATTCCCTCCTGACCTTCACAGCGCAGATTTTTGGTACAGAATAAAGTTAAATCCATGAAATAAGAAATAAACTCTTTTGGAAACAGAAGGGATCCTGTGAACACTGCCCTTCCTTGAACAGCTTAACTCACCTGGTACTGACAGTGAGATTAAATCATATAAAATACACAGCATCTCTGCACAGCTCTAGTTTTGGGTAGGTAAAGCACAAAATAGAATCCACACAACAACACAAGAAACCCACAAAAGTTCATTAAAAAGACCTGGATTTAAGGATTTTGTATTTACACCTCCTAAAACAACACCAACCCCACTTATTTCTTATTCCAGGTTTTTGCTCCTTTGCTTCCTTTAAACTTGCACTATTTAGGACTATTTTCAGCTGCCTTTAGATGCTTGTTTTTAACAGTCCCAGGCTGAAACACTGAGCAGACTGCAGGAGAGACCTTCAACATTTCAAGACAAAAGTGATTTATTATTTACCTTTGCACTTCATTCCACAGCCACTCCTTCTCCAGGAGCAGTGTGGGCAGGCAAGCACACAGAGCTCGTGCTGCAAGTTTAAAATTTATTTAAATGAAATGTAAATAAATTTCAAATATTAGCAAGAAGCTACAGGTGCTCAGGGAGAAGTTATTTGTATTTTATGGGATTCATTTTCTGCACAGTATGTGGAGAGAATTAGCTACAAAACTTTCTGTTATTACCCAGAGAAGTTCCCTGTTTAATTCCCCTTGTGTTGTTTAGAAGATTTACCTCTCTGTGCCGTTTTAATATTTAAAATATCAGAGTTTGAGTTTTGGGAAGGGGGAAGAGAAGGGAGTTCTGGGCTGGTGTGGGGGAGGCACATTTGGGTGTTTTAGATGTATCCAGGGGGTATTCCAGGGGTTTTGAGGGTCCATCCATCCCTGCCAGGATCCCACCTTGCAGCTGGTGAGCCTGGGCAGGTCCTTTCAGCTTAGATACAACTCCTACTCTGAGTATTTGTGCCAAATTCTCATTGAAAAATCCTCATTCTGAATTAAATAAGACTGAAACAATCCTCTGGCACCATCCCTCCATCAAAACTCAAACCACTCCTCCAAAGAACTTGCCACAAGAGCAGATAAATTTATATAAGAGATAACAGGTAAAGAGAAATTACCGATACAGGAAACATTAATTTTCCTAAAAGAAGGAAACAGCAAATTAGTCCCTGAAATAGAACAGTCACAGAATAAAACCTGCCCATGAGCTCTCTCCTTGCTTGACTTTCTCAACTTTTTTTTTTGGTCTGGGGTGTTTAATTTTGCCATTTTGCTTCTCTAAAGCTGAGGAGAACAGCTCGTTTTGGAGCCCTGATGAATCACTTGGTCAGATCTCCAGTAACAACTGTGATCTGAGATAACACAACTTGTGCATCAAGGAATCCTTGGATCTTCAGTGAAGGAACAGAGCCCCAAGGCAGACACAGTTTCACTAAAGTTTCTGTGTTCTCATCCACTCCGTAATTACACATGGAGAATTTTAATTTGCATTTTTGCAGAAGTTTCAAAAAAAAAAAAAA
>VZTJ01003580.1:3710495-3743172 GCA_013397795.1 Orthonyx spaldingii
AAAAAAAAAAAAAAAGCTTTAATTCTGTGGAGTAAATTATCACCAACCTTGGAAAAAAGTCCAGGAAGTTATTAAAGCTCTTTTTATGCACAGTTGTCTGTACAGTTTTGGTGTCTCTCCCCTCTCAGCTTTATGTGGTGATACATTAACAAAAGTGTCACAGAGCATATGAAATTCAAACCCACATCGTGAGGTTTACAAGAACATTTAACACATGGCATGGAACTCCAGTGTTTTCCCGAGGGAATCGTGCAACCTTTGTTTACTCTTGGACTTTCTTCCCCAGACCAGCTCCTAATCTTTCTGTACTCAAAGAATGTGGCTTTTTCTGTTTGGTTCATTCCCTGGACTGACAAACTCAGCTCTGGAATAACCTAAAAAGCTTCAGGAGTTTAAAAAAAAGAAGCACTGTTAAACAGGGAAAATCAGTGGTCCTGATTTTCTGTCCTTCTGATATCCCCAAAAGAGGGGCTTTATTTAAAATGAGCTCTGAACACATAAATACTGCTGTTTCTCTAAACCTTCAGTGAGGTCTTGTTTATTCCTTGTTAATACAGTCTGAGATGAACACACTGGAAGCACTTAACCAACAACAGCAACAAACTTGTGCTATGTTCAAGCAGAAACAAACCACTCAGCTTGTCAATATACACAAGACAGCAAATTTTCAACATTCTTGAAGGTGTTGGGGTTTGAATCATTTTAAAATAAATCCCACTTCTCCCAGTAAAAAAAAAAAAAATCTTTATTATTAAACTTATTGTGTGAAATGTTATTAGTAATTATTCATATATAAAACATGTAGAAATCAAGTAGATATGAAAAAAAATAAATCCATCCTACACTTTTTTTCCTCCAAGATACCTCTGTGAATATGCACAGGGTGGACAAAAGAAATCAAACCAGAACTGCATTTAACAGTAGAATTCAAATTCATGCTGATGCATTACTTGGTCATGTCCAGCACCAGAAAATTCCTGGAAAGATTCCATATTATTGAAGCACAGGAATGAGGAGAGACTCAGCTTCTGGTGGGGTCTAGACCCAGCTGAGTTCCCCTCAGTCCTGCCAGAGCCATCCTTTCCAAAACATAGGGGCTGTTCACCCTGGAGAAGGGAAGAGAAGGGTCTGGAGAGGCCTCAGAGCTCCTTCCAGGGCCTAAAGTGGCTCCAGGGAAGCTGGAGAGAGACTGGAGACAAGGGATGGAGGGACAGGACACACGGAATGGCTTCCCAGTGCCAGAGGGCAGGGATGGGTGGGAGATTGGGAATTGGGAATTCCTGGCTGGGAGGGTGGGGAGGCCCTGGCTCAGGGTGCCCAGAGAAGCTGTGGCTGCCCCTGGATCCCTGGAAGTGTCCAAGGCCAGGCTGGACACTGGGGCTTGGAGCAGCCTGGGACAGTGGGAGGTGTCCCTGCCCATGGCAGGGTGGCACTGGATGGATTTTAAGGCCCCTTCCAACCCAAACCATTGCAGGAATCCATGTTCTCTCTATCCTTGTGTTTGTATAGAGCAAAGGGCTCCAAAAGATCAGGAAGAGAACACCCTGACAGGGTGATTCCCAGATCTCCCACATCCCTGCAATGCCATTTGATTCCAGCTCCAACCCAAGGATGCCCTGGGTGAAATCCGTTCTGCACCTGGGCTGCCCCCGTGCCAGGCAGGAGAAGGCAGGAGAAGGCCCTTTCCCACAGGTTCGTCCACCCTCTGGAAGCACAGGCTCTCACAGAGCCCGCATGTGTGACGGAAAATGGAAAAAAAAAGCCTTTCTCAATGCTAGGATTTCCTCCTGATGTAAATTTTCCCCGCTGTGCTTGAGTGTAGGAGCAAGTATTTGCTGCACATCCTTCGGGCGTGAGGTCATGGGCATTGAAATCCCCCCCAAAATCCCCCAGAGAGGCTTTGGGGAAAAACTCTGAGACCTCTGGAAGGTGCAACACAACCTCTTTATCAGAGCTGGGCTGCTTTGTGGGGTGCAGGGGACGAGGAGCAAAGTTTGACACTCCCCGATGTACAGCCCACAGGAAGATCCCTCTAACCGTGCACACACAATGCACCCTGCCTTTGCTAATCCCTTTATTCCTGCCACGGCCAGCTCCGAAATTTCCTCAATGGCTGCAAACTTTTTAGGGTTTTATAATGGTAATCAGTGATTTCAGGGGAAGTAAATCTCTCCCGGAGCCCATAGCTCTGGATGAAGCATCCCCAGGAATAAGTCAGGGAGAGCGGCGGAGGTGGAGAGTGCTACATTTCATGTGCTGCCACAGAAACGCTTTCTGGCCGAGGTCTAATATTCATCTATTTTGTCCCTGACATCCAGTAAAACTACAGTGCAGCAAATGCTTTTAAAACATACATATTCAATAGCAGATGCAATAAAGTATTCGGGACTGTTGGTATGAAGAAGGTTCACACGCACACAAATATCTTTGAAACTCCAGTTAATCAAGGTGTCAAAGTAACTAAAGCAGTTTTACAGATTTTATTGAAAATAAATCACTTTATTATATACTGAAATATATATTATTGTTTCCCCGTAGAGTTTTACTGTCTGCTCGCCTGCGTTTCTCTTTTAAATAGAGTATCTCCTGCCCTCTTTAGTCCGGTTTTTATAACTACATTTCGCAGGAAATTCAGCATTAAAGCCCATCTTTAGCCTGCCTTCTCCTCCTGCCCTATGCAAATAGCCCATTATTAGCCATTTTCTGGCAGAAGTGGCTGAGAGGAAACCGAGGAGGAAATGATATAATGGCTCCAGTTTCCTCCCTGCCCAGCTGGTTGTGGGATGACCTTGGAGTTAACTGGGGAGCTGGAGGTGGCACTGAACCTCAAAAGATTTGCACCTTTGTCTGCTCGTTTCCCACAGCAGAGCTTCCATGCAGGGACACATAAAAACTGCACGGAACTCAGCCTGGGGAAGGCTCAGATGGGTGAAAGGAAATATTTGATGCGATCTAATGGACATCCTAATTGATCTTTATAGACTTCCCAGGGAAACTTTCTCGCTGGAGGTTTTGTAACTCCCATTATTGAGGAGCTGCTTTCTTGCTGAAGATGAGATCTGACTCGGATCAGTTGTTGTTAGACAATGCATTCCTTTAAAATTCAGTGTTGCATGAAGCTCTTATTAAGTCATCCATTGGCTAATTATTTTTCCCAGCCATAGTGCACATTTTCTAACAGATTATTGCTATAAAATAATCACATTTCTATAAAGTTATCGCTTCTACACGAAAAGCTCCTCCATCATTTTTTTTTTCAACATTTCTCCCTAAAGTTAAAAGATGTCTAATACGGTCCGTGTATACAAAATAAATGCTTTCAGCATTTTGGACTGCTTTCTAAACTGATAAATTTCACCCTGATAAATGCAAGTTCAGCAGCACTTCTTTTAAGATTACTTTTTTTTTTTTTTTTCCACCCCAAAACCGGTTTGAAGTGGAAGCACGGTATCTAAAATGGATTTAGAATATTAAAAAATTGCATCTGTACTCAGGAATTTTATGTATTTATGTATATTTATGTATTTCTTATTCTACGTCAACAAAATTCAATTACATTTGCTGGTCAAGAGAGTGATGAGGACCTGTCCAGGTCTCTCCCTCTCTCCTGGTTCCTCTGCAGGACAAAAGGTGATTGAAGAGGGATAATCTGCAGCACCTTCCCTCAGGTGCTGAATTCAGAGTCACTGGAACTTTTAGTCACCCCTGGGCACTCCTAGGTTGCATTTTATGTTTTAACGCTGATCTTTACGGTTTTTTGTTTCTATAAACCCCAGTAAGTTTAAACACAAAGCTCAAACGCTGTGGTTTCTGTAGAAAATAATTTTATCCTCTTAACCTTCAAGCAGTGACCATGCCAAAAAATATCAAGAATTACCAATTTTCCAAATAAAGCTTTCATTGGGGTTGTTATTCATCACCAGGAAGTTCCCAGGCAGTTTTGATCACAGGAAAAAAAAAAAAGTGCATGTTCTTAAGTAACGTGTACATGGTTTCTTTCCAGCTGATCAGCCCTGATAGCACATCAAATTCAAAGGCTTGTGTCCAGCTATTAAAGGAGAATTCAACAGAAAAAATGTGAGCGTGCCTTCCACACTTTAAAAACTGTCTGTAATCAAAATCTAATTAGTATTCTATTTTCCTAGTGGGAAAACTGAGAGAAATGCACACAGACATACAGGGTGTTAGATATTAAGCCAAAAGATGTCTCCAGAAACCAGCCATTCATCTTTTGCCTTTTTTTTTTTTTCCCCTCTTCCTTTATCATCAACATCTTGTCTCTTGAAATATAGACATCACTAAATCAAAAACACTTACCTTTTCACATCATTATGGAATTGCTCAGATTAAATAAGAGCTCTGTACAGCTCCTCAAATCTCAACTATGTTTTCAAACCACCAGGGAGGGCTAGTTCTTCCTGCTCACACAATTATCAAATTGTTGCCAATCTGAGCGTTCCCTGTATCAATCTCATTATTATTAAGTAGTTGGAATCACCTATGGATCTCATTACCATCACTTAGAAAAAGGTCACAAGGTGACAGCTGCAATTTACTTAAAAATTATCATTGAAATAACCTTTTTAAAGAGACTCCTTAGGTTGTTTTAGTGTATTTCTCACGGTAAAAAGCAGAACTTTAACGACCTTAGAACTCTGCTCGGTTTTGTTTGCTTGTTGTGGGATTTTATCCTTTGTTTACTTTGGAAGTAACAGGGACACGATCATCCATCCTTTGTTTTCCTCCTGGAACTCCTGAGGTTACTGGGTGGCTCACACTGTAAAAGAAAGCGAGGACAAATCACTAAAGATGAAGTCCTTTTGAAAAGTTAATTAGTCACTGAAAATGCATGAGCATTAAGGAAAAAAAAAAAAAAAAAGAACAGGCAGTTTCAGCAAGACTTTCTCTTAGCAACTGCTCAGTTTTCATCATTTCATCTTCTAAAGGTGTCTGTCAGTTTTCCAGCCATAAAAATAGTCTTAAACAGAAAAAAGAAACAATTTTTCAATCTGAATAAAAAGCATAAGAATTGCCTTCCTCATGTTTTCAGAAAAAAAAAAAAAAAAGACTGCCAGAACTTGTTTATAAATTACAAGTAAACACAAAAGAGAACAATCCTTGCTGCCCGTCTCCCACTCACTTTTAAGTGGATCACTCTGCAAAATATTCTGCTGTTGGGTTGATATTTTTAGAGGGAAACATTTTTGCTCAGTAATGTGGAAATAAAATAACTGCAATCACTTCCTTCCTCTGAAAAAATGACACATAACATTTTATATTTCAAATTCAATTGAGAAAGAAACTGTATTTTTTTTTTTTTTTACCCAATGCCTTGGAGCTGTGCATTCTATTTTTAT
Source organism: Orthonyx spaldingii (assembly GCA_013397795.1). Taxonomy (NCBI): domain Eukaryota; kingdom Metazoa; phylum Chordata; class Aves; order Passeriformes; family Orthonychidae; genus Orthonyx; species Orthonyx spaldingii. Next base: position 3,715,853 of record VZTJ01003580.1, read on the forward strand.
TTTTTTTCCTGGTCTGTGCAGGCTTCTGCTGCGTTTTGGATGTGAACTTAATAGAAGATGCTGCAAAAAGCAGCAGCTACAAGTAGTGGCAGAGACTTATCAAACAAATATGCAAGGGCAGGACAGAGGAGATGAACAAAACAACACTCAACAAGTTCAGAAAATGATTGCTCTGGATGACTGTAAACTCCCAGAGATTTTCATTCCTGTCTGTCATTAATTCCTCTCACTCCTGAAATGGTATCAAGTGTGATTTCTTTTTAAAACAGCCTATAAAGATCACCCATTTTTCAGGCACAAATCTGCTGTGCAAATCAGTCATAAAAACACCAAAATGATCCCCACCAAAGTTTCAATTGTTGCCATTTTTAACAGTATTTAAAGAGAGTTTTGCACCTCTTTTCTTGTTGTAAAGAAAGGGAAGGTGCACGTTTTTATGCAGATATCGCCCTCTCTGCTCTTTTACCTGAAGTATTATCTCAGCTTCTACATCCTATAATGACTCAACCCCTTCTTGCCTCAAACAAATCCCTGAAACAGCTCTGACCAAAATACAAACCCCGCAAATAACTGCATGAAACAATGGATTTGTCTGTTTCAGCAATAAATTCCCCTAAAACGTGAAATGTCTCTGTCCAGACACAAACATTTCATTAACAAACCCTTTATATCTCCCTCTATTTATACTTGCTCCCACAACTCCACGTAACAGCTCATAAATGTAGGTCTTGTAATACAAACAGACATAAATACACAACACACACGGGCTATATATGTATGGATATTAATATTTGTAATAAAATCATATCTCTCTATCTTCCAAAGGCGTCCTTTGTAGCTTTCTTGCCTTTTAAATTCAGCTATTCTTGAGCACAGTTTGTCTTTGAAATATGCCAGGATGATGCATTATTGAAGTACTGTACTGAGACTGTACATAAAATCAGTCACGTTCAACAAATTTCCATTTTACTTAGGTTTTATTTTTTTCATAATTATTCCTCACTTCTATCACAGCCTCGTCCTCAAGAGCTCTCTGGTTACACCACTAAAATTAACCACATGCTACAGGTTATGTCTCCAAGGGACCTGCCGTCAAGAGAAGCTGAAGGTAAAGGAAGAAAGCAAAATAAAATACTTTTTCTATCATTTCTGTGAATAATAAATGAACCAGGTTGCAAAATTAAGCACCGGGCAGACAAGCTAGATTTGAAAAAAACTTTGTTAATTGACCAGATGCATCAGAATGGTTTATTTCTCAATGCACAGATTTTGAAAGCTGTTGGGAAGAGCAAAACAAGGGGATAGATTTAAAACTTGTCTTAAAACTTCTGGCATAAATTGCCAAAGCTTGGTTCAAGAAAGAGTTAAGTCTAACAAGCAGAAAAAAAGAAATTAACTAAAGTAAGGCCCTTGTGATACAATGACACTTGCTCTATGCTCTTACAGAGAAAAACACGATGATAAAACACCACAAAGAGGAGTGTTATGAATTTTATTAATGACTAGAAGACAGTGTGCAAAACATCAAAGGTCTGTGGAAAAGATTAATGACCCCGTGTGAGACTGTTTAATTACCTCCAGCTAATTAGATTCTTGACCAAATTTTTAATATCTGCATTCCTTCTAAAGCCTAATTGAGATTCCACATTATTTATCAATCTTTCAAAAAGCCCTTAGTGTGCTGCTTTTTTTAGGTTTTTTTTTTTTTTTTTTTTCCCTTTGCACTTTGACTCCATTTATGGTCAATTATTAAATAAATAGCAAAGTAACCGTTCTCTCCAAACTGTGTATGTGGAACACTTTCCGCCTGTTTATTTTGACTGGGAGCCTATCACTGGCATCTCTTATACATAATGAAGCACTCGCAGTAATAAACTGACCGGCTTCACTGTAAACAACGGCGATAATATTTTTGTTATCTGGGCTGTGCTCAGGAACTCCTCATGTGGTTTCTGTAAATCAGCCTTTGCTGCTCTCAGTTAATCCTGACTCCAGCCTAGCTCGGGCCGGGCCCAGGGCTGGCGCGAGAGTTATCGCGCAAAGAGGAGAAGCCCGTCCTCGCTGTTGGGTTGTTTTCCCCGTGTTCATGCAGAAAAACTCCAGTCCCATAAACCACCACTGTTAAATGACTTGCCTTGTGTAAGGAAATTCATGTCAAAAGGCAAAGCACACCTGCAGTAATTATTTATTTTTTTAAACCCCTCGGGACCTCCTGCTACCCCCTGTTAGTGACCACTCTCCACGTCACAGATGAAGACTGACCTTGGTTTAAGGCTTTCCTTGGTTTCCTTGACTTTGCTTTAAGTTTTTCCACAAAACTTTTACCAATTCATTTTGGAGTGTAGGAAAAGGGGAAAAGTCAGGCTTTTCAAGGTCTGTGACGGAGAACATAATTTTGTGTGACTTGGGATAATAAAACACTTCCCAGTTCCGTGGAAACAGAGAATCTCTGGTCTCTTCCTTTTCTTTAGCTATAAACCCAAGTCTTTAATTTGAACTCATTTGCTTTGAAAATCTTTTTGCACATTTTATTATAAATTAGAAAAACAAATTGTGCACATGCAAAATTATATCTTTATATTGCATGTATAAAACAAAACACTTTGGGAAAATCTCTTTGCTGTTTCATATAGATTTTTTTTCAAATTATCCACCAGAGTTTAGCTCATAAAATCATACCACATATACAGAAATATAGGGGATAGAGTAAAAGATATATATATTCTCTGTTAAATTTTACATGTTTTATGTTATTTGTATAAAACATTGCTGGCTGGCACAACTATTAAAAGTACAGAGGATTTTTTTCCTCTGATGTAGACGTGAGTGTCTGTATGTACAGACAGACATTGAAAAATTCTACAACACTTTAATGTATGCAACTCTAATAAATGTAGAGGGAACAGGGCTTGGAGGGAGGGACCACATTTTTCATTATCACGTTTACAACAAGCCCTATCCAATGGGATGCGAACATTCAGGCGCTATCACAAAAACACATAATTTAATCATATAAAAAAGTGTGTGTCAAAATGGCAAACAATGCAAATCAATACAGAAGGATAACGAAGCAGGCATGAAAGAGACACGTAATACATTGTCTTTAATTTCTTGGGAGTGACGAAATATCTGGTTACACACTAAATCACTCACAGGAACTCTGCAGGAATAAACTTAGTTGGGATGTAGTAGTCAAAGCTACTTGATCTCACTGATGAAATGAAAAGCTTAAAGTGTCTAAAATCTGTGTATCCAGGTATTTATTGTGTGCTCCAGTTGGTAGAGAAGTGCTTCAAATCCATTAAATGCTTTATCCTTATAGCTATGGATATTAATAATATAATTTGGTTTGTATCAATGCACCATAAATTAGGGTCACAATTTTATGTTCGTTACTTGTTAAAGAAAGAATTAGGAAAGAAAAATGGTCCTGTTTAACAGAGCACCCACTTTTTGCAAAACTGAGGCATTTTTGCACATTTTTACCCTTATCTCTTTCACCAGGCTGAACAGGGTCAGTGTTTCTCTCTCCCAGCCTACACCCACCTGTCTGAGGGATTCTCTCTGTGCCTCTTACATCTGATCCTCCAGCTCCCAAACTGTGGACAGGTGATGGATGCTCCTGTGTTTTGGGAGGACCACAATGTGTATTGGTACTGAAGCAACTGATCTGGACAGACAAGGTGGTGATAGGATTAATTCAAATGGTAGTTCAGGCCCAGTTTAACCAAATGCTGTGTGGATGTGCTTTAAACCAAGCATTTGATCTGGTTTTAGAACCTTCATCAACCCAGGGAGACCCTGTTTTAGTCCACGTGGGCCTCCCCTGCCTTGCTCCCCACCAGGCATCCCCCGGCTCCAGAGATTTCTTTCCCCTGCCCCAACACAAATTGCTCCAGGGAGGTTTCACACAAATCACAGCACACTCTGGCAAACTGAGCAATCCTGTATGGAATCATGGAATCACAGAATCATCAAGTTTGGAAAAACCCTCCAAGATCATCAAGTCCAACTGTTAACCCAGCTCTGCCAAACCCACCACTAGCCCATGCCCACTAAGCTCCACATCTCCACATTTTTTGACATTTAAATCTCCACTTATTCCATTTATTTCCAGCTGTGTGGATGCTGCTGGTGGTACAATGATAATTTCGAAACAAACAAACAAAACCCCACAACCACAAAGCAAACAGCAAACCAAAAGCTCAGTCCAACGTCACCCAGTACAAAAAATATCTGTGCTCATGAAAAAAAATTGTGCAGTTGTACAGCACCCAGAAAAAGTAGTGCAAGGCTAAGGGGAGGGCATGAGGCAGCACAAACATTCACTTACTTTAAAAGAGAATTTATTAGCCCAGTCTTGCCCCTGTGGCCTTTGAGAGAGTCAGTAACGAGCTTGTCTCCTTGTGCCTCACTCGGCTCTTCCACCTGGGAAGGACAGGCAGATACCTCCACTGCTGAGCCATAACCTGCATCCCCCTGGGGGGGATGCTCAGCCCACAGGAGGACATGAAGGGAAGGGCAAAATTTCTGCATTTTTCACTAATATTCATTCTCAATAATCTTATCTGAGATTTTTCATCCCATCTCGCACTGGGTATTTAAAATAACAGAATGGTAGCTGAGTAATTCTGCTGAAAGAACAGAGTAAGACAAATTTTGTTGTTTGGATTTTTGTTTTGCTGAATTTTAAATAATCTGTCTTGTCCTAATCTGCTGAATTAGTGTTTGCCTTTATGCCAATATGTTCTTGTATATCTGGAACTCTTGCATATTTTTACATCTCTCTACACCGAGCCTGCCCAAAACCAAGATCACTTCTAACTTAAAGTGCTCCTAAAAATTTGAAGTGCTCTATTAATTTTAAATTGCTCTACATCATGTCTGCTTAGAATCCCAACTGCTTTTTCACACAAAAAATATTAAACTATAAAATGCACATCTGCAACATAACAGCTACCCAGCTTTTTTTTTTTTAATTTTATTTTAAACATCAGCTTTCTCTCTTTTTCCTTTATCTTTGAAAGAAAAAAACTCTCTCAGAGAAAAATAATAGAACGACTCATCACACTTTTTATTGCGAGCCTCCGTCTATTGAAAACCTTTTAGGTTTGCCACAGGACTAAATATATTTTATGTCTACCAATTGGTAGCACATAGTCCAGCCCATTAACCCTCTGACCTCAATAAATTATGATTTCCTGGCAGGAGCAGTATCCCTGGAAGATTGACACATCCCCAAACGTGCTCTGAGGGTTAACAATACTCCCCAGGATTTTTACAAGACGGCTCCTGATCTGAGACTTCTGTCTCAGGCAGCTCTTTCGAAAATGTTCTCAAAGCCTTTGGTGTTTTTAGAGACCTGACTTTATCCTCAGCAAGGGGAAGAAATGGCATCGTTTCCAGCTGAGCCCATCGCGTTATCTGTGGAACAACAAAGCCCCGGTGCTCCACCGGCACGGTTTCCCCGCGGGGCACCTTCGCCAGCCAAACCTTGGCCCCGCTGCGAGGTCACAGAGATGTCCCTCTGCTTCCCTTTGCTCACATCAGTTTTCCACTGAGCAATCCTCTCACCTGACCCTTAGGGGTCTGTGCAATCCAGCCCTGGCTGTCTCCCACCACCTGTCTCCTCTTTGATGTTTTTAAATGGATGTTGTTGAAAGGAACTTGTTGAGTGAAAGACAAAGGAACTCTATTTACTGGGAAGACAGGACTGACTCAATATAAAACTGTGTTTGGCTCAGTGTAGTGGTGGACATTGGTGGCCAGGCTGATTTTTAGGACAGATTTTTAAACTGAAGGCCTCCCATTTCCTATACTTGCACAGCAACTCCAGCACTAACAAGTGGATTCACTGTCAAAGTCATTTTCCTTGTGCCACTGTATCTTAAGTACTTTATATTAATCTATCAAAAGGTCACTGCTCCTTTAGCAAGTGACCATAAATATACACAAATACAAAAACCATGCTCTGAGCATGCCACGGATCAAGCTCCTCCAGATCCATATATATTTGCTACTTTGCCATGAAGATATAAAACCAGCTGAGTGATGGGATGAAGCAATAACCCTTCCCAGACATGGTGCTTTATCTTGGGAGTAGCCTGGGAGGTGCTGATTATTTACACACAGTCCATCACAATAAGCTGCTCCTGGGATATTTTCCAAGCAACAGATTCACACAAACTTTCTTGACTTTAGAGCTGGATCTCTACGTGCACTCTGCTCTTCAGAGCATCTCCACTGCCGGAGCAGCTGGGCTCCTGCTGGGGACATGGATTTTTGTTGGGAAGGACAGCCCATCTGTCATTCAAGATGAGAAGGTACATTCCCAGCTAACCAAGGAGTCCAGTTTCTTTTCTGAAATAATCCCAGATGCATCCTCACGAATTTCTGTAGGAGAGCAGGATCCGTGACTGACACAAACAAGGCTCCTAGCTGGAAAAAAGATGTGACTCTTTCTTTGGTAATATCTTTTATCCATTTAAAGAACTTCCTTTTTGCACTATCACAGTGTAACTTGTATTATTGAATGCTGATTCCTATACTACTTGTGAATCCATACAAATTCTTGGGGTTGTGGCTCTCGAAGATTTCTTTGATGCTCATTTTTCCTGGGGGAGAGCACTATCAGGTGAAACTTTTTCAGTCCTTAACCAGACACATGAATCTAAGGGTACTTAAATGTTTGTCTGCTCTGCTTAAAAGACAATTTCTGTGGCAAAGGCATTGATGTCTTTGTCTCAAATGGGATAACAATTCATTATTCACTGGATCCCAACTTCCCATCAAGGTAGAGGCAGCAGCTTTATTTGTGGAATGTAACATCTCAGCAAAAGGAGAGGGACTGGATGAGCTTTAAGGTCCCTCCCAACCCAACCCAAACCATTCTGGGACTCTGTGACATTTTATGAAACAATAATTAGAGCAGAAACACTGCAACAAATCAATAGCAACAAAACCAACCATCCCTGCTGCCCACAAGGGTGGAGCTGCCTCCTGCAGCCCTGAGCTGCCTTTCTGCAGGACAAAGAACTGCTCCTACCCGGAAGGGTGACTGAAACATCCTGTGTAACTTTTAGTTAGAACTTACAACCACATGCAGTATTTCTTCTTCCTTACCTCTCCAGGGAGTTACGGGGAAGTTGTATTTTGGGAATATTATGGGAAAGCAGTGGGACATACCTGTGAATCCACCTTAGCTATAAAACCTTCAGCACTACTGGAGTTTTCCTGCTCTGAAGCTCTTACCAGGAAACACTGAACTCACATTTCCCCTTCACCTGACTGCAAGATATTTAAAATAAAGCAGCTACAGCTGCCGTAACAAACCACTCATCCCTATCTCATCCCCTGGGACAGATTTCTGCCACTTGAATGTTCTCAGAGTCCAAGTTTCCTGGACAAGCCTTTGGTTCAATAAAACATTTGCTGGATGCAAAACCTGTGGTTATATTGGGTTTCGTTAAGCAGTTTCCTAATAAAGGGCAATGCATGTTGAGCTTTCATAGTAACTCAGATGTGACACAAATAATACAGCAGATAATTACAATGCCCTTTCGCGCACCTCAAATTTAAACAAAGGTTAAGCTGCCCTTTAGAAAAGTAAATATTTTCTGTAGTCAAATAAGTGTAGACACCTTTAGAAACAAGGATATATTGCCAAACTAAACCAAATGGAAAATGGTTACAATAGAATAATTTCAAAATATAGAGGATGCAGAGCTGCTCAGCAGAAGGAGCAGCCAGACATCCTGGCATCATGGATGGTCCCTTACCTTACAAAATTCCCAGGCTGATCTCCATATGTTTTCCAAGAACTGTTGCTTGAAATTTCTGTCTGGTCACAGCAGATAGGAGAGAGAAATATTAAAAATAAGAAAGTGCATAATCTCCTCGCCCCCTTAAGTGTGGTAAACAATTTATATCAAATTTCATACAACAGAACGAATCCATGGTCCCTTAAGTAATTAAGAAACAGACACCGAGGTTTAAAAAATAAACTTCAGGGGAAATCTCCCATAGTGGCCAGGAAATGGCTCGTAGGTTTTATTTAGTTCTCATAGTCCAAGGTTTAGCTGTGAGGGAGATAAGAGCCAGGTGTGTTTTACACATCTAATTTGTTTAGTCTGAAGCTCATTCAAACAGCACTTTTCAACTCCGAGTCGGCACCCGACTTCTAAAATCTCAGTCTGGGATGAATGGGTGTGAGATACAGTCAGGGGCCCTGAAGGAGAAGGCTCACCTTTGGGGGAAGGAAATATTATTTCAATGTCAATTATTTCTGGTGTGCCTGGGTCTGGGGGCTGGTCAGGCACCCTTCCGTTGGCTGTGTTAAGATGGAATCATAGACTCACTGAGGTTGGAAAAGACCTCCAGGCCCATCAAGTCCAACCTTTGGCTGATCACCACCACTTGCACTAAACCAAAAATCCCCCATCTATTCATATTTTGAACATTTTCAGGAATGGTGACTCCAGCAGATGCTCCAGATGACCAGCGAAAAGTCAGTGTTGTCCAGTGAATCCTCTCATACTAAAGGCCACACTGAAGGTCACTTCCAAGGATTTAGGCCCAAATAACCTCTCTTTGCTGAACTGTCCAGTGAAAAACTGATAAATGCCCAAATATATCTGATTTTCTACTTTGAGATGAGCAAGCTTGAGTCCCCTTTAGGCTGGGGGAGGCAGCTGAGTGTGTGTGGGAAGCGGGGGGCTGCAGGGAGCTCTGCTGGAAGGAGATCCATCCTGCAGAGATGCATGGGATGAGGCTCCATGGCTGCAGATTCTCAGCCCTACATCACATTGGCAGGGGTAGGTAGAGGCTCTGTAAAGCAGAGAGGTTAAAAACTTTGGGGTTTAATATTTTGACCTTCAACCACTTCTGGCAATAAGGCAATTGCAAGGTATTTAGTCGAGAATCACTTTATACATAAAGAACAAGGGGTTAATTTGTGACAGCAACATTCACAATGCTCCAAGACAGGGCAATCTGGAAGAAAACAGGTAAAATATCTTCATTACCACTGAAATGTTGGCTAACCTGACTTCCAGGCTCTGTTTGAGTCTCCCAATCCTACGGGCGTAAGTCACATCCAACTTCAACTGTACTTACATTTTGACAAGGATTAATCACGACCTTCTCTGTTTGATCCACTAAAAAAAAAAAATAGTCAATGAATTCACACCCTGTTACTTATTCATGAACAAGTTGTGCCCCTGAATTTTAACATGCTATGCCTTAAACCATCAGCTGTATATCTGCTTTATGGGATGTTCCTACATAAGCTGGCAGTCCATCAATTTAGTGTCCATACATTTCTTTGAGAGCTATATTATAATTAGAGCTTAGGTTAATACTATTCCGTAACCATAAAACAGACGTAAAATAATTATAACTCATTTAGTGAAATTAGAAAAAGAGCAATTATTAGACTCCCATCGTGAGGCTTTGCTGTGAGGGACAGATAATCTATCTGCCAAGATGTACTTTAAGAACACCATTTTGAAAGAAATAAAGTAGATAAATTACTGTTTTGTTTGGGTTTAAGAAAACTTAGGCCCATAAATACAAGTTCAACAAACATAAAGGATGTGTGTAGGGGAAGTGAAAGTTCTACTGCAAGAAGAGAGATTAAAGTATTTAGATGAAGCTTTCCTGACAATGCCTCTCAGGATGTTGGGAAGCTTGATCTGTTAAGATTTGCAAGGCATTAAATCCTACAGGGATGTGGACAAAGGCCCATAAACTTCCAGCTAAACATGAGGATGTGCACGGCTGGAGCAGAAGGGAGTGGGATCACCAATGCTGACGTGAGCCTCAGCACACTGGGAGTGCAACATTTCACAGAATTCCAGAATCGTTTGGCTTGGAAAGGAGCTTGAAGCCCATCTCATTCCTGCCATGGGCAGCGACACCTTCCCCTCCACGAGGCTTCTCCAAGCCCCATCCAACCTGGCCTTGGACACTTCCAGTGATTCCTTGTAGCTTTAATTAGATTTCTATATATCAGGATTTCTCATTCTCCAAGCTCCTGCTCCGCTGAGATGTCCATTTATATGGGAAGAAATCACTTTTTGCTGGGAACACACCTTCCAGGCTGAAATACACCTTTGAACTGTATTGAGCCAAAAATTTGTCCACTTTCACCTTCTCTGATAGGAGACTAAGACTGCAAAATTTCTGATGAATCAGCAATTAAAATGATGCCTTTGCCTGACAGACTCTTGTCCAGCTGCTGCTCACACAGAGGAAAAAGCCCCAATATTTCTATTTCTAAGCCTTAAAGGACAGAACCTTCTTCAGATAAGAGGGGTTTTTCCCCTCCCCTCCAAATGCAAGATCTTTGCATGTCTGAACTGTGACTTAGGTCTTTGGTTCTGTGGGTTTTTCTTTTTTGTACACTTCTAGTAATAGAAAATTACATATTAAACTGGAAGAGAGCAGGTTTAGATTGGATATTGGGAAGAATTTCTTCCCTGTGAGGGTGGTGAGGCCCTGGCAGAAGTTTCCCAGAGAAGTTCCCAGTCCCATCCGTGGAAGCATCCAAGGCCAGGTTGGACAAAGTTTGAGGCAACCAAGGCAGGGGTTGGAACTGGTTGAGTTTTAAGTTCCCTTCCAACCAAATCATTCCTGGATTCTGTTATTGACCAATCTATGCCATTTGTAAGGGAGTTTGAGTTTGTCCACTTCGAAAGTGCTCTATAAAAGCCAAATGCTTCCACAAGAATTCCCGTGACAGGAACAGCAGGATCTGAAACAAAATCTTGCTCATGGTCCTCAGAGCCCAACCCAAAAACCAGAGTGAGATCCAGTCACAGGGAAATCAGTGGGTTCATGATAATGTGCAAAACACGTTGTGGCAGCAGAGTTAAACACAACAGAGCACAGAAAGGTTCCTGCTAACTGCTAACACTAAAAACCATAATGAATTAAACACCAAATGGCTTTAAAGTGCCTGTAATTTATTCAAAGCAACACTACACTGATATTTCTCATTTCTTTTGGGGTCAGTGCATTTACGATTCATATTTTCAGTCTTATCTCTACAGTCGAGAGGGACAGAAGGAAGCCTCTACTATCAGGCTGATTTCAAAAGCTGGAGGTAAAAACATCAAATGTCACACAATATGGCAAAAATATATCAAATTCTGTGAAATTCTTTGTTTCTTTAGCATAATTTCTCTGGCATGCTTTTGAACTTTCAAAGAATACTATAAATTCCTCCCTGCTTAATTTATAGCAATGTTAGAAATCAATCAGAATTAAAATTGAGCTATTTTGTATAACAGAAAAGAAAGGTGAAAAGCACGTACACAACACTTATATTTTTTTAAATGCATGTGTTATTCCATGATCTCTATGTCCAAGTAAAGCCTTGTTTATTGGTTTGCATTGTAACATAATTTCTCGTAAAACGAACCCTTGGAAACAGAAGTGCGGTGAGAGAAATTCGACACTCTCAACATTTGTAAAAGTGGAGAGGGTTGTGCTGGGCTTCCTGTTTAAATAGTGGGAATGTGCTGCTGGAACTGCAGGAATGGGGGAACGACCCGACTTCATCGCTGATTTTACTTTCCAAGTGACTGGAAAATTCTCCAATGCTTCCTGTTAAACAACACGAAAGACAAGTTCAGAGACCTGGTACCTCTGACAGTTGTGAAAGACAGGAAAAAAAATGAATGACGTCCTCCAGAGGATATTTTTCTGTCACTTAAGCAGTTTACATATTTCTCTATTTTTACCGTATTTTTCTTCTTCTGATCACCAGGGATCGTATGTGAGTTTAGGGTCATTAGGGCTCTGTCTAGTGCCAGACAGATCCTGCTACAGTCAGATTTTTATGATGACAGCATGAAATTTTTGGAATGCACTGGTGAGTTGTGGGACTATTGTTAGACTGTCATTAAAAAGAAAAAAAAAAATATATCTTTGCTTTCTAGTACTACAAGCAAGCCTGTGGCTTTAAATGTTGCAAAACAGCCGGTTTCTTAGAAGAGATGACAAAAGCAGCAAGTAAGTTTAATAATTAGAATTCAAAAATATATTGAACGGATTATTTCCGTCAAGAGTGAGAGAATATAATTTTTTTCCAGGGTTAAGAGACAGAGAACAATAGTTGGGAAAACACAAAATTAAAAACAAAAACAAAAAAGAAGAATTTGACATTTTTATTTAATTATTTCTTTCCTTCTCTGTCCTTCCCCTTTCTTTTCAGTGTTTCAATCTGTTCTCCCCATCCTTGGGGAACACTGCTTGAACCTGCATTTGTGAATTATAAGCTCTCTGTACTGTACATAGCAGTTGTTAAGGATCAACTGATTAACCATTTTATACAAGATTTAGAGGACTCATTCCAATTTTTACAACTCCATGTGGTTTTTAAATATTGTAATGTTTTCAACCGATGTGTTTTCTGCCTCCCAGCTGTAAAACAATACCTATTGGCTTGGAGGGAGGGAATTTATTTTTATACAATTTTGGTGGAATACAATTTTTTTGCACGCTGCTAACAGTATCTTCTGGGAACTTCAAGATGAAATATTGTTCTCCTCATTCCTTGCTCATTCACTTGGGCCAGTGAAATACTATGGTCTAAATTTCTAAATTTGTTATCACACTGAACAACCTGAGAAGGGAGAGATGATGGGATTCAAAAATTCAACTGTTTTTTGGCTGAGCAAACCCTTTAAATATTTTCATACATTTAATATCCTGTGTATTTTTAAATTTAGGAATAAAAGGCTCACTTAAAACATGACAAGCTCACGAGATTTTTCTGTGTGGGCACTTAAAACTGTTTTGAACGTGTGGATTTGTATCACGACACTAAGGACAAATTTGTGCCCCTCTGCAGCTTTCGGTAACAGTATTTTCTCTTGGGGTTTTCTCTTTAATTCAACAACTCAAAAAAGTTGTAGAACAAAAGGTGCAAATTGACCTAAACAAGTTTTGAGTCAATTTAACACCAATGTATTGCCTTGGGGTGATGCTCTGAGCCTCAGCCTTTGTTTTCCAATGGTCCTAAAAGCAAAGTCCTTCCTTCAGCAAGTTCAGATGTGTTTTCTTGTGCATCTAAATTTCTCAGGGTTGGCTTTGAGCTGCAAATTTTAGGTTTTTACTCTTTCAGCTGATGTCAGAGCAAACATTAAAGCCTTTATCCCATCACGCTCCTGCCATGGCTTCAGCTGTACAAAGCATTTACAGAATTGCCCGTTTATCACCACCACCGTCACTGATAATGCTGCAATAGTGTGATCATATTAGCACAATGCAGCAGCTAATACAATCAGAATATAATGATTGTAATTACAATTTTAGCTAATGTCATTTAGTGCAAAATAACAATGTTCTAACAAGTATAATAACAAAAGTAATGCTTAAGGTCCTGAGCAGGAACAAACATGTTGTTTGGGCTAATGTATGCTTAACTGTTGATTTCACAATAAAATCTGAATACTACCAAAGAGCACCAATTTGCCTTACAGGAACTAACCAGGCAGGACAAATCTAAATCGGTTTATCCTGCACTGTTTGTGGGTTAAGCTAAATTCACATTTCTCACAGAGCAGGGAGGTGGGCACACACTGCAGAGCCATCAGTGCCCAGTTAACCCACACCGGAGCTCTAAATTAGGAGGGTATTTCTACATGGCCTGACAGACCCTTCTCAATTAACACTGGAGCATCTTCATTTCACTAAAAACACAAATAAAATTAAGACGTGGTCAAAGGCACGGTCACTAATTAAGACATGGTCAAGCAAGTGCTGAGATCTGGGATTCTGTGAGCTACCACCCCTCTGACTGCTGGGGTGTTGCTGGGAGTTATGAGATACCAGCTGAATTCACCTCCTCCTCTGCTCCTGAGAAGAGAATCCCCCAAGGAACTTTCCGAAGCTGGGGATGCTCAGTCAGGATGCAGGAGAGCCACATTCAGATCCAAGCCTGAACCGTGGCAGGCTTCCTGCAGTTTTTGGTGTAACTCACTTTGCCTCACACGCTCCATCTGGTACCTGGAAAATCTTCCAGAGGAAAACTCTTTAAAACTGGTATTAAGTAATAATTTCACTCCTGACTAAAAGCCTTTGCACAAATAATATCTAATAAAATCTACAAAGCACTCCCTAGGAAGACAATGGGAATTTTCTAATTCTTATATTTGTAGGGGAAGAGTTTGGATCTGAAATGTGCTACCACTTGGACTTCCAAGCCTCTCACCTAGAGATTTTCCTTTTTCCCCTGTGTTAAATAATGACATTTTCTTCCCAATAATATATTTCTGCAAGGGGGGCTGGGAGGTTTCCTGCAGGTACCAATCCAGAGGGCACCACAGAGGAAAGGAAGAATATTAAATCATACAGAGCTGCAAATAAAAAGGGCAAGAGCATCTAAATGTAATACTTTATTAATAACTGGGAATCTTACAGGATCTGTGTAAAACCTTTCATGCCAGGATCTCTTCGTTCTTCCTGTGATTCTCTGCAGTCTCACGTTCCCACAGAATTCTCCCAGCACTCACCATCTTAAATTTCCCATTGCAGAAACACAGATTGCACAATCAAGGTGTTCTTAATTTTTTAGTTGAAACTGTAATTATATTTTTCAGAGAAAAACACCAAAATCTGCTTGCCTGTGAAAAATTTTTCTCTTATGATATTTTATTTTTGCAACAAATTTCTTTTGCCTATAATATCCCAAATAGCTTATAGCACACCAATTTTGACTGCTATGCTGTTCCTTAAGTCTTTGCACTGCTAGGAATTCCACAATATTTTAATTATTTGACCACTGCAGGTTTAAAAAAATTAACACAGTCCCTTAACTGAAAGAAAAACCTAAAAATTTCAAGATACAGTCCTGTGAACTTTTGATTCAAGTCTCACCTAATCTGTTAAAAAGTTTTTCACAATGGATTTGGTGGGTTTGAGCCTTCAGTTCCCTTGGGATATGTAAAGGAAAACATTTTGGAAGGTGCACATCAGTTGATACCAGGAGCAGATAAATCTTCCCTGATCTTGGAAGTGCACTCCCAATCCAATGGAGTTGGATGGCTCCATTTCTGCTTATTTATAAAGTATTTGCCACATATTTACAGAGGAGTTGTGTGATCATGGGGATCCTGACGTGGGAAGCACTGCCAAACCACACAGCTCTGGAGCAAAACGAGAATCCCACCTCAGGTCGGGATGTCTGTGTGTAAACAGAAGGAATTCTGCACAGGACTGGATGTTTTCACAGTTTCACAACATTGCCTGTCCTGTTTCTACCAGAAAAATCACTCTTGGATTTCCCCTCTTCCAAACCCATTTATTGTGCTTTGCATAAAACTGAGCTCAGTCTTACATCTTGCAGCTCCTCCATCTCCAATGTCACGTTTACATTAATCAGCTGATTAGACCTGGCTTAGATTACACTTCACTTACAGTTTTATTCACAGTTTTCCTTGACTTCATCTGGAAGTCGTGGTCCAATCCATATCCTGTCTTACCTTGGAGCTGTTTCACATGGATCCCATCCCTTTTTATTGGACTCTTGATGCCCGCTGATGTTTTATGCATAATGATGCTCAAGTTTAATTGGGCTGTAAGCTTCAGTTTAATTATGAGCCTTCATGATACCTTCAGCACTTTTTCTTCTCTGATTACTGTAACTGATTCTCTCCAACCCCTTTAAAATCCTTAATCTATTAAACCACTTGTAGACAAGTCATTTTTAGGAGAAAGTCTAATTACTCTATTGCAATTATCTTAATGCATCCTCGGTATTTAGGGGGAAAAAAATAATAACCTGAGTGAAAAGCACTTTGTGGACGATTCCAAACATTCCCATTTAATGATCTGAGTCACACTGCATCTCTTGCGTGCTCGAAATGAATTTATGTGGAGAAAGTGACACTCCAAGTCCTCATCTCTTCAGTTAAATTTCTGATCATTAAAATTTCCCACAGATTTTAGAGATGTGACCATCAGACTCAGTGGGCAATTCTACTTCTTTCAGTGCATGAAATTTTCATGCTTACAGTTTCAAAGCCAAAAAAAAAAAAAAAGGCAAAAATGAAAAGAAAAATTCATTTACATGTGTGTCTAATATATTTTCAAAAACACCAACTATGAACCTTTCAATAGATCAACTTTGCCAAAAATCTGATGGGTTTTCATGGAGTTAAAATGATGGAGATCAAAATTATCTAAATTCAAGAAAAGATAATGTTTGTACTCATGTTTACAGCTTTTATAAAACCAGATTATCTCAAAATAATTACTTTTGATCCAGCAGTTCTGTCAAGTATAAATTCTGTCTATACTTTCTATACTTATAATTTTATATATTACATGAACAGCCCCTTTCTACTCACCATTAATAATTAGTACTCATATAAAATATGTTTCCTCACAGTTTTGAGCAGCATCCTGGGTGTTGTTTGTCTGTCATACACTGTGAAATACTAATTTTAAGAAGTGTTTATACTTTTTAAGTATACAGACAATATTTAGTCAATTTTGAATTATAGATAAAAAATTAACATTTTACAAGAAACTTCTTACCCAGAAAAAAAGAAAACAAGAAAGGAAAAGTAAGTAAAATAAATAGAAAACACTCCACCTAAGTCCTTTTGGATCCAAATCCTATGGACTGTTCCTGACCCTGAGATTCCTGTTTAGCTGAAACACTTTAAAATTCTTCCTGAGAGCTTGAAAATTAGTCTCAAAATTAACCAACACATATTATTCAAAAACCCAAAGAAGCTATGTGTGACATTGGAATTTTTTAGGTAATTGTTTTGTATCTCCTTTTCAAAATGTTGTTAATACTATAGCTATAAATTAAACTATATATTGACTACAAATATAAATATATTAACTATACAACTAGTAATTAAAACTTAAAATAAAAAAGAATTCACACTAAAAAACGAAACACACCGGCCTAACAAATGTATGTGTGAGAGGAGGGAGCTGTACATTGTTTTTGTTCAGGCAGAGCTGAAAATCAAATAAAATCTAAGCTCTCTATATCTGATGCCTTAATATTGTTTGTGTTAATAACGCTCTGTGATTTACATTGGCATATACATTGTGAGCGTGGAAAAATAAAAATAAATTCATTTCAGAAATTAGGAGGGCAAAGTTTAGCATTAATGCTGACTTTTCTCTCTCCGGTTCCAATTTCCTCACTTCTCCTTGTCCAAGCACAACCTTAATGTCACACAAGTTGCATTCCTGGAACAGGACTTTATTTAGGATATTCCTTCCCTCTTCTCTATCCGTCACTTGTTCCCCAATTTCTAGACTTGTTTTCTGCAACAGGGATCTTGATGGGTTTTTTTCCTCATTTCTTCACCTGATGACCATAAAAAAGCCTGTTTGGTTAAATTCCTGAATTTGGGATCAAATAAATTTCTTGCATATAAATGAGCATATCAGGTACAAGGAACATATCAATTCCAAATCAGTGATTTGTCTTCTTGCATTACGGGGTGCTTTCTCCAAAGGCATCACTTTACATTATGCACGTCACCAAGTGCAAGACTGAGCTTGCAGTTCTGGGGGTCACTAAAATGTGCTGCTCTCCCCCTCCCAACAGCAGGAGTTGCTGAAACAACCCTTCTGGAGGACAAGTGGGGTTGCCTAAGGAAATGCAGAATACTGGAGTTTACAGCTTATCAGCAAGTCCTGGTTATGGTTTGTTCTTTGCTGTAAAAAAAGGGCTGATAGATTTCCTTTCTGCTTCTGTTTCTTTTTAATTTTTCCCCTTTTTTCTTTTTTTTTCCTTTTTCATTTTTCTCCATTTTCTTTGTCATTTGAGCTTTCTGCAACTTCAACATTGTCACTCAAAGCAGTGGCAAAATGTGTCCAGAGTACATTCATATTTTCATAAGAAGCATATTTTAAATCTATTAAACTCTTCTTGTCCAGGAATCTCATTTTATATCAGGGAGAGATAGTTTCCCATTTACAAAGTAAATGCTCCACATTTTTCTCTACTCCTTCAAAGCAGCCTTTCCGTAATGCATTTATAGTGTTGGTGTTGTAACATAATTTTTCAGGCAGGAGTTTCCTCCAGGTCCATAACACAGGCCACTAAATCTTGTGGCGGGGCGATGCCGAGCAGAGCGAACAATGCCGGGATGACAATTCTCAAGAGCAGAAGCACTTTTCTGCCAAAAAACCACTGGCAGCTGCCTCCTCATTTCCTGGGGAAGTCAAGGTGTTCCCCTGGACCTACTTTGCAGCCCTGTGATTATGCAGGCGCGGTGGTGCTGCTCTGTAATAGATGCAGATCAATTCAGCCTCGTTAGCATCGCCCCGGCCCAGTTCCTGCAGACTGGTGCCAGCCTCATCTGCGAGGGTCGGCAGCTCTGGGCAGCTGGATCTGCCAGCAGCCACAGCTGCTCTCCCTCTGCTCTTGCCCCTCCAGCAGGGCACTCCTTCTCCAGGGCTGGCTGCTGCTCTCGGGGTGCCCATGCCTTCCCAATCCCAGCCCCATGGGGAGATCGGGACATCCGCTGCCTTTCCCGCTGCGCGCTCCTTGCGCCTTCCCAAAGCGTTTGCCTCGCTGCTGTCACACCGCCCCCGGTTAATAAACTTCCCCCCAAGCTGAATTTCCACCTTTATCACTCTGTCCATACTCCAAAATCCACCCAGGAGTGGGGAATGGAATCTGCACTCTGCAACCATCCTGGTTTTTAAAACACCAACTCAGACACACAAAGAACGACGTTCTGAATGTCGCCACTTCCAGCACACACACACACACACTAAGTATTCAGGCACTGAGATGATATCTGAGCTCAAATTAAGCACTTTTATTCTGCCAAAACCTTCTCTTGGCTTTTTGCCTGACTCAGGTCTTACCTTGCTGTACAGGAAGTTCACATCCATCATTATTCCAACTTCGGAAGAATCAGGCAGGAAAATGTGTCCTCTTCTGTCCCTCTATTTACTGCTTCGAGCTCACAAACCTGGGAAAGGTTTAAAAAGGTGTTTGTGAACTTTTTGAAGATTTTTTTCCCTCAGGAATTGACTTACTAAGCTAAAACCTTCTTAGTTATCTTCTGCAAATGTTAAACTGTGCCTCAACCAGAAGGAAAATTGAAAGTTCAGTCACTATTAGAGAAATGGTATAAATTGCTGCAAACATTGGTAAATAGAAATGCACTCAAACCCAGAGCACAAACACAACACAGTTCTGTAATAATTAATCCCAGGAAAAATTCATAAGAATCAGCTTTACTTCAGGCCTGTAAACCAAATTTAGCACTACTTTTCTAAGAGGTTATGCTTTAATTCAGCACAAGGTGATGCATGATACAGAAATGGGTGAGATCTACAACTTGATGTTACAGGAAATCAGCCTAGAGTTTTGCAAAAGTTAATTGTGCTGTTACAGATATCATATTCTCTGCATATGAAAATATCTTACTCTTCAAAACTATATTAAGCTTCACACCACCAGCATGAGGGGTGCTTGATACACCTGGAATGTGATATTTTTATATCTCCAGTAATATTTTGCCAAAAATATGGGATTTCACTCAGAACATTAATCTGAATGAGTGATTTCGACTATCAGTACTTTATAATTTTGATGGAATGTGACTCATTTATCTCAAACCTGTAGGAAAAAAAATAAAAGATCAATAACTGGTTCATTGCATGTTTAGCTGCCTGAAAATAACAACATTTACTAGAAATTGTTTTCCTACTGGACAATGACAGACTCTGGTGGCACTGGGTCAAACCATCACAGAGCAGAACAGAATTCAGCCTCTGAATATTTCAGCTGAACTTGACCACTTTTTTTTTTCTTCCCAGCTGCAAGTATTTTACACACCCACAAATTCGGGGATGATTGCAGCCACATTTCTCTACCTCCAACTACAGAATATCCTCAGTGTAATTCATCCTCTCTGTGTCCCAGAGTAGCTGCTCTGTGGATGTCTCTCATGACTTGGGTGAAGCACAGATTTTTACATTTGAAAGGTGCAAATTTTGTATCTGCTCAAAGCACAATTAAAAAATATTTCTCTGCTTCATTATCAAAACTGTGAAAACTGGTGATTGGGCAAAACCCAAACCATTTGTATATTTTAGGGTCAGTAGGGACTGTTACCACACCCTTTCTAACACAAAAAATTGCATAGCCAAAAGCATTTTATTCAAGACTGGATTTTCCTGAGCAATATACACTTCATAATTTCCCAGGAAAATATTTACTTAAAAACTCCTAGGGAAAATATATTTCATGGGGAAAAGGCTGCAGAATTTAAGTCGCATGGCAAAATACCATGTTTTGACTGGCATTCTGCAGTTATTTCTTCATAACTTTTAATAATGTGTTTCACTTCTGGTTTATTCAATAAACAGCTCAATCACTTGATACTGAAATCACTCTCAAAATTTATTTCCTTCTATCAGGCATATGAAGCAGTTTGTTATTTATAGGATGAATGTTATTATTGTAGGGTTTTCCATGGATGTTGACTGCCCACTACTGACTGATTGCCTGCCCTTGGAAAAACAAGATTACTGTGACTTATTTGAAGAGAGTATACCAAGAAATTAATAGACTTTATAGAGAAAAAGTGAGAAAACAAATCTAAATTAGTGGATTTCACTTGAGAACTCATTTCAGCCTATTTTATGGGGTTGGGGCAGGGGGGGTTGGTTTGCTTTGATGTTTTCTGAAAGGGGTCAGAAGCATTTAAAAAAAGACTAAATTTGATTATTTCTTTCTGCCCATGTCTATGAATGCCCTCTGACAAAGGATCCCTGGAGATCAGTGTCTGACCTGCAGCCCAGGATCTCTCAGCACTCCCAGATTCTCTCAGTCCAAGCCAGTGACAGACACTCCTCCTGCTGCCTCGCTGCCCAGGAGATGCTGGTCAGGATCTCCTCGGTGTCAATCTTCTGCCTCATCAGGAAAAAGTCCCTTTCAGGGATCCTCCACTGGAGGATGCACCCAGCTGTTATCAGGAGCTTTCCCTGGAATAACTCACATCAAGTAACAGCTCCGAACCCTCATTTCAGCTCCAGGAGCCAAAGGCAAAAGAAAGGCAGAAGTTTGTTTTATTTTTCCAGGGAAAATCAGGACACATCTCTGATATTGAGAGATTTGCCTGACGTTCCAGAGAAATCCAGAAACTGTCATGTTTCCACTTGGAGTAAAAGCTCTGCCTTTGCATAACTGCTCTTGGATCGGAGGGGTTATTTCAGATCCCTAATTTTATTTTTAGAACCTGTAAAGTTACATATGTCATAAGCTATAATCACTCTGAGGGTACAGTAAATTCATGCCAAAGAATGGATGCAATAAGAGAAACTGATCCCACAGAACCAGGGGAAAGAAGAAAGAAATTACAAGAAAATTAAACAACAACGCTGTTAGAGAGAGAAAAATAAATTACAAAAGCCTTGTAGAATTATGTTATCTTTCCTTCTGGAAATATCTCTGCTCGTGTCTAATCTTTTTCATAACAGTTTTGTATTGGTAGATCTCAATCATTTGTTAACACCCTGGTGCAATCAAATCCTTTTTTCCCCTCTATTGTTCTGTGTTGAGAAATTCCAGTTCCTAGGAAATTTCTTTCACTAGCAGCTAAATTTCAACAGTGCTAAATTTCATCTTTCATAAGCTGGTTCAGCATGGTCTAATTATTCCTGTATATCTCAAATTTGAACTGGTGGTGTTTTCAAAGTTTATGTATTAAAAAAAAAAATCTTTTTTTTTTTTTTTTGGGTTTTGGAAAGATCATTCACGAAAATATTGCACAAAAGACGTTTTAAGGCTGATCTTTGATAATCTCCCCTAATTTTCTTCCAGCCTCTCTGTCCTCCTTTTATTGCACTGTAACTTACATTTGCTACAGCTGCTCCTATAGCTGTACCATAATTCTCCCAATTTTTCTACCACTTTCCAAATGGTACTACCCCAAATTATTCATTTAAATGGTTCAACTTGTAAATATTAGATTTGACCTTAGAGGTTTCAGTTCCTGAAAAACACAACTGTTAAACTACAAAGTCCAGAATATAGGTTGTATATACTCTAAATAAATAGATACAAGCAAATGTATAAATTCTTACCAAATTAACATCTCAGTTAATGTAACCAGAGTTTTTTAAAAGATTACTCAATTCCCAGAGGAAAAGATTAAAATTTCTTTGGGCCAAGCTCCAAGAAGTGCAGAACTACAGTGAACTTTGTATTAGAAACACTTCATGTGTTAATTGTACAACTCTTTCGCAGTCTGAGTGATGCAGTTTATATTCAGGAAATCTGAAAACACTCCTGATCTCCAGAGCTAAGCCCCATTTTAATCCCATCCATGGATAGATACTGTTGGAATGTGTCATTAAAAATTCTTAAAATCACTGCAGTTCATCACTGGACTCTGTGCCACCAGTTTACTCTGGAATTCTAAAAATACACATAAATCTCTCATGCACAAGGATTTTTTACTATAATTTAAATTCTGTTCTACAGATCACTATTATAGAAGCAGACTGCAACTAATCAGGGAAAATTCCAGATAAAGACTTGGAATCTTTTCACTGAGAAAAGGATGAAGCCTCTTTCTATCAGTGCCATTGCAGCTGCAGGTGTTTACAACACACTGACTCATAAAACAAACTTTCAGTGTTAGAGAGCAGGTAATTTTTTACAAAATTTACAAAATTTTTTTTAAAAATTGACATTTTCTGCTTTGGAAAATGACAGTTTCTGACACTGATGGAAATCTTCCAATCTTTTCCCATGCAAGCAGGAAAAGCATCCTGGAAAAAAAAAAAAATATTCCCATTTGGGCAAGTTTGTCTTGTTAGTTCCAATTGCAGAGAGAAGCACGATGCCTAATCTTTGGCTATGCATGAGCATCATAAACTGCCTGAGGGACTGGCAGGAAGGGACAGAAAAAACAACAGCTACAGCCATTTTCACATCAGAACACAGCTGGAAGGAGAGATAATAATGATACCCTCCTTATGCACAACATTCCTGTGTTTGGAGCACTTGGGAAAGATTTTATTCTTCTCTGGAGAGGGCTTGCCCACAAATCAAGCTGCAGATTATGTTGGGAAGGGGTTGTCTGCTCTTCCAAATTGGACATCGCCCTCTTGCAGGTGAACAAATGTGGATGACAAAAAAAAGGAAACACAGAACAAGAGGAAATCAAGACTTGGGTCCTAAAGATGAGGGCACCAAATGTGAGCGATGTGTAAAGGTACTTTTTCTCTACTATTCTGTTATTAATGATTTCCCTCTAATGACTGAGCAGTGAATTAACTGAGTCCTACTGTGGAGGCAGATCCTCATTGCTCTGACACAGGACACATCCAGTATCCCGAATCCAATGTTTGTCTGTTTGCCTTGCAGGAAACCAGAAGTCTTTATCAATAACATAGGTCTATTCCATTCCTTATTAAAATTAAATATCAATAAAAGCACACCCAGTCTGCCAATGCTAGAAGTTAGTTTTGTCCAGCTGAAGCCAAGAAATTGCAAGAAAAAACTATGAAAATATTTGTAGTTATCACCTGGGCAGCTCTTGTGAACCTCTGCAGAAAGTGTTGAATCCATACCCAGAGCACTTCACTCCAAGAAACACTTCGGGATTTTGGAGCCAGGAAAGCCAGAAATCATATTTGTCCTGGATGAATCCACTCCAGTGGTCCACCAAGTCCAGCAGCTCCATTCCCACCATATTGCACCACGTTTCCATAGCCCAGGGTAGGAGAAAGGGAGCTCACATCCACTCAGGGATAGTATTAGAGTTCTGGAAACACAAATTTACCCAAAAGTTCTTGCAGGTGAAGTGCCCTTGTTGAACAGCACTTGCAAGAAATACTGAGGCCCTCACACAGCTGCACTTTTTAGGCAGGGTGGAAACTCCCTCAGTCACTGATTGCCCTAATTGCACACCTTGGATAACTGGTCCCCTTTCAAGTCTCCCAGTGGATATTCTTGTGGTACTTTTATTTTTTTCCAACAACTACAATGTTCTTTATTAATCATTTGGATGCATTTGGCATCCACACCAAGATGACGTTGTCAACCAAAATGTAAACCATTTATGTCCATGCATAGAACTCTCTGGATTTCCTCACTTCATTATTTAACTGTTGGTTGTGTTTCCTCTCATGCAACTGTTGATGGTTTTCAGAGCAAAGCTGGTTGCTGCACTTTGCACTAAGTAAGCACAAGCCTATCTGCTGGTTCAAAATGCTGGAGATTTATTAAAAAATAAATAAATTAAAAACGCCACCAATTTTAACTTCATTTTTTTTAATAAAGCCCAGTTTCTTCTGATCTTCATATGATAATAAACTTTCCTAATATTTTCCATTGAAGATTAATACACTTCTCTAGAAAGTTATATCTAATTTATGTGACTTTAAGGGTCATGCTTTAATAACAATGATGAAACACGATTATTACTTCCTAATGCTGAAATTACAGTTTTTACATTGTAAATTTTTCCTGCTATGCGCCCTGTGGCACTAACATTTTTATCACTCCATGTGTTTCTAGTTTTAAAACCTTTACCCCTGCTGTTTGAAAAATATTTCTCATTTTCGTCCCCTATGGAGTACAGAAATCCCTAAAGGCAAACCATTAGTGATCTTTCTGCCTTTTCCCAAACACTTATTATGATCACCAGTGTTGCTTCCACTGCCTCATTGGCTTTTGGTAAAGTATGCAAATGAGATGTTCAAAACACACACTTTTTGCAACTGTGCAAGTTCATACTGATTTATAAAATGGGAAGGCTATTAAAGTGACTGAAAATGTCAGCAAGATTTATGCATGGGTGACAAATTGTATTGGAAATGCTCATTTTTAACGTGCTGACCTGGGTTCCTTCTCTTTTTTAAAAAGTATTGGATGTGATACACTTGCTTTAAGGCCATTTGCCCCTCCCATCTCCCCATTTGTTTTAAATAGACTCTGACAGTGGCTTTTTGACCAGGAAAATAAACAAAACTCTTCACATTGATTGTTTTGATCATGGAAAGCAGAAACTGTTTCTCTTCTTGTTGTGTTTAGCCATGAAACTATTTAAGGAAATGCTTTCACCTTTCCTTTGGGATGAAACACTCGCGGCCCAGACAGCTCCTTCCAGGAAAAAATACCATATTCAAATTCCATAAAGACCATTGAAAAAATCAACACGTGCCATCTACAAATAGAACAGCTGCTAAATTTGCCAAACATGGATAAGGCAGACATGGAATTATAAGAAAACCAGCAAAAAAACCCCTATGCTATGATTGCATGATAAAAAAATATATTATAAATCAATGAAAGCACTACAGCGCATTTCACAACAGCAAGGAAATGATGGAGGAATTTATGAGGGTTCATTTCAATTTCAGCACTGAAAGCAAAAGGAACCTTGTCACTGGTGTTAAACAGAAAAGGTTTAGGTCCATAATCACACATCATATTACCAAATATGTTCACTCAGAAACAGTGTAAAGAAAGAAAATCAACCAACTATTGAATGTCGTGAAACACTCACACGTAATCTCAGAGGTACAATGAGAAATACTGCTCTGATACCAACATATTTATAACTTCTGTCAACATGAACCATATTGTGTGAGGGTTTAAACACTTTAAAGCGTGGCATGTGCTAACAACACCAATATTAACAGAGAGAAGCTGTGCTTTTGTGATTATTTTCTTCTGTTCCTGTGCACTCGGTTTGGTGCAAATCCCACTCCTGTGAAAGCTTAAACCAGGGCTTGGGTTTGCTCAGCAGTCCCAGCGCACAGGGTTTGAGCCACCCAACCCTGGGCTCGTGGTATTTAAGAGCCTCCTGACAACAGACACCAGAGTTTCAACAGCATTTAGGGGCACATAAATGTAAACAGAGCTTTTAATGACCTGTTCCTCACTTGGTTTTGTTTTTAAAGCTGTACAGGAATGAACATACCCCGAGAGTTCAGTGCTGTGATCATTTGGGTACCCACAGCAACTACAGATGCAATCTCCCTCTTCCCAAACTCAAAATGCTTTAAAAGTTATTATACAATCCTTTGTATTGAAAAATTCAATACTGAGAACTTAATTCTACTTTTTATATTCAGATCAGTCAGTACCAGTACCATTATTGCTCTGATTTTCCTAATTAGTTCATTAAGTTGCATAATAATTGGTTTACTGCCACCCACTTTTTATGATGCTAGAACTGTGAAAATAAAATTGATTTAGGGCCTTATTCTGATCTATTATGCTTATTCACTCCCATATCCTGGTGCTTGCTGCAGGTTTTTTTCCCCTTCATCTCTCCAAGTCTGCATATTTTTCCCTGGCTTCACTTAAAATGCAGCCCATATTCCAGTTTTATATAGGTGGGTTTCAGATGTGCATTTGACAAGTATAAACAAACAACCAAAGCATTGCCAATGGAAAACATCTGTCTCTCACCTTAGGAGGTCAAGATAAAACTCAGTGTGTGACATGCAACGTATGAATTTGAATTTATTTCCATTGTGCTAATGACATATATCAATGCTTTGACAGAAGTAGCTGGCATATTATATTAATGGGGCTCTGTCCTAAAAGTGACACTGAAATTGCCAGAAAAAAGCAGGAAACTGATAAGAAGAGAGCAACTCTTTGTTGTTACCTTGAGTAGTGACAGTGTGTGAAACCGTAACTACGTAGTTGTAAAAACATCCATTCAATGCAGATACCTGGTGCAGTGGGAGAGACAGAGAATTCAGGTTTGGATCTGGGAAAAAATTAACATGATCCAAGATTTCCCCAGTACTGGATTTGTATGGATGACTGGAAGAACATTCCTTTCTTTCTGGTCCATGATAAAACCACAGAGTCTTTGTCCTGGGTAGTCACAGCCAGACCAGAGCAGCCACACGACACCAAAGGATACAGGAAATGTGCTCAGATAAAACTTAATGTTAGTTGAGGAAACTTAATGTGTGTTATGGAACGGAATGGGAGAGAAGAAGTAAAGGAGAGAAGGAGAGGACTCAACAGGTGAAATAAACTTCACTTCCATCGTCTCTATTGCTTTCCCAAAAACAGAAACAGAACAAGGAATGCTTCATCTCTTCATCCATAGAATCCCAGAATGTTTCGGGTTGGAAGGGACTTTAAAGCTCATCCCATTCCAATCCCCTGCCACAGGCAGGGACACCTTCCACTGTCCCAGGTTGCTCCAAATCCCATTCAACCTGGCCTTGGCCACTGCCAGGGATCAGCCACAGCTTCTCTGGGCACCCTGTGCCAGGGCCTCCCCACCCTCACAGTAAAAAATCCACTGAGTGGAAAATGCACAGCAAAAGCCAAAAAA
>VZTJ01003580.1:3743210-3785415 GCA_013397795.1 Orthonyx spaldingii
AAAAAAAAATAGAAAAAAGAAAAAATTTATATATTTGCTTATGACTTGAGGTACCTGCAGGTTGGAGATACTTCTGCACACTCCCAATACTAAAGTTTCCAAAAAAACTCCTCCCATCTCCTCCTGTGGAAAAAACTATCGAGTTCCACACCTTGCAGCTCCCAGTGGCCCAATCCATCAGACCAGCGCCAAGCTGTAGTGCAAAGATGAATAAAACAGAATTGGAAAACAGCTACCAGAGGTTTTCATGAGTTTTTGCAGCTCTTGGCCTGATTTTTTATTTTTGGCTGTTGACTTTGCAGCTTTTGGAAATGGAATTATCCAGCCACTACATGAATCTGATTTTCCCTCCAACAGCAGCAAGGAGCTGACCCCTGTGCATGTGTTTCAAAAGTTAAAAGTTTATTGAGATTGCAAACAGTTTAAATGTTATTGGGGATGCAATATGGTGCATTATAGTCCCGTGCTGACCAGATGGCTGCCTTAAACAAACGCCATCCGTTGTGCCACCAACGCTTCCAAATGGAGCCACACCGGTCTGGAGGTGACCGAGCCCTTCCCGTCCTTCCTGCCAGAAATGCCGTTTTCCTCCCACGTTCCAATACACAATCACTGCATTAATTGCTCTGGAACATAAAATCCCAAAACTTTTCTGCCAACTGACTGCTGTCAACTCACCCTCAGGACTTCTCTCAGGCAACAAAACATTCGCTTCATCAGGAATTTTGTTAAAAGCACTTGTGAAGATACAGTTGGCTCATTCTGACAGGATCAGTTCTTAAAGCATCTCGATGAGGTGCTTCAGACTGTACTTTGAGAACTTTTAATGGTTTTTAATTGAAAGATGTTTAGATTACTAAGAACAAATTCTTCCCTGTGAGGGTGGCACGGGCTTCCCCGAGAAGCAGTGGCTGCCCCTGGATCCCTGGAAGTGTCTAAGGCCAGGTTGGACAGGACTTGGAGCAATCTGGGATAGTGGAAAGTGTCCCTGCCTGTGGAATTGATGAACTTTAAGGTCCTTTCAAACCCAAACCAGTTTGGGATTCTATGAACCACCATCAATCCCATTTTATACACTCATGACAAACGTGAAGCACAATTTTTAAGAGAAAGAGGTTCATCTACTGGCACTGTGCTGCAAAACAAGTTCTGGAACTTCTCTCCATGCTGAGGGATATTCCTCTTACTATATAGATGCTACTATTTTCCAGGAAAAGGCTAAGGAAGCAAGGACCAGTTCTCACCATGCAATATTCCCCTTCCATTACTCCATTTTCCCCATTCTTCCAGAATATGACCTCATTTGATGAACGTTTTGTCTCTATGTAAATATTTTCAAACACCACAGTAAAAAACTCATTACAAAAGTGATTGAGATGTTTCGGGTAGTTTTGCTAAAAAGAGATGATTTGCACATTTTTTTTTCAACTGTACACTTGAAGGGAACTGATGTGAAGTTAGTGCTATAATAAAAATGTAAATAAAATTCATTATAGTTCATAGATTTCCTGATATCATCTTTATTGACTCAATATTACTGAAATACGCAAAAATAAATATAAAAATTATTTTGAGAATACATCAGAACACCTTATTTTATCATCATAAAATAATAATGGAAAATCCCTTCAGGAAAAAAAAAAAGATGACATTTACAAGATATGAATTTTCTTATGTTTTCCACAAGTTACATAAAATTACAAGTATATAATTAATGTTCCACTGTTTATGAGCAGCACTGCTTTGCTCTTGCTGCATACAATGTCTCAATGCCAAGATATAAAATAGACCCACTGGAGCCAATTTCCCTGCAGGATCACGACATTTTTTATGGTTTCTTGTAACCATCTAAATCGTACCACTTGAACGGTGTTTGTCAATGAATCTTTTAGCTTAATTACAAGATGTCGTACGTGCTCCATGACCTGTGTTTGAGGTCAGGGAACATTTATATCTCGCTGGAGCAAATGGAGCTGTTAGCACTGAAACGCAGCATTCCGTGGGTTCCGTGCTGGAGCTGACAGACGTCAGAGATCGTTTGGAATTCTCATTTCATATTGTAATTTACTCCCAGGGTGTAAGAGTTGACAAAGTGCTGCTCAGATGTAGGGATTGGGATTTTTTGGTTTATTCCCTCACATCGATGGGATCACAGAAAAAATTGGGAGGACTCTGCCATGACACCCTGCCCCAGCAGGGTCAGCTCTGGGGTCCAACCTGGTTGCTGAGCACTTGATCCACTCATGCCCTGCAAACCTCCAGGGATGGAAATGGCACCTATGGAAAAACTCCTGCCCCTTGATTACCCTCATGGGGAAAAAGTTCCTCCTCGTATGCAGTGTGGAATTCCACCTTTCCAAGTTGTGCTGGTTTGTCACTCACCCTCCCGCCCCACACCAAGTGCTGAGCAAAGGGAGATAGTCACAGCCCTCACCCTCCCGGCCACATCCCTGCTCTGACCACCCAGGATTATAAACAAGAGGAATTGAATGGCTTAGGTTGGAAGGGACATTAAAACTCATCTCTTCCCATGGACAGGGACACCTCCCACTGTCCCAAGCTGCTCCAAGCCCCATCCAGCCTGGCCTTGGACACTTCCAGGGATCCAGAGGCAGCCACAGCTTCTCTGGACACCTTGTGCCAGGGCCTCACCACCCTCATTATAAAAAATGAGGATGCAGCAAGTTCTGCAAACACATTGACGGTTCCCCCCATGGCCTCCTCAGGTCGCTGATAAAGATGTTATCACAGAAAAAGCATCAGAGAACCCTGCAGGTTCTATCACTTCTCACAGACATTCCTGGGGTTCCAACTCAGCCCACCCATTAACTGCTGCCCTCTCCGAGCCTGCTCATCCAGCCAGGTTTGGGTGGATTGGTTGGTTTGGTTCCAGCTCCAGTTGAAACAGACCAACTCCTTCCCAGTCCATATTTGTTAAATGCTGACCCACACACTAAACTCTGATAGGAAAATAGCTTACCAAATTTTAAGAAATTTCAGTGAGAAATTAAAACTTCAGCTTTTCTGTCTTTGCAAATGGCCTAAGAAGTTTCTACTGCCTCGATAAATTTAAGAGTCTGACTAGGAATATTATAAACTTCAGTAGTCATTCTATGGGTTGCATCATATGGACACAGCATGGTCTTGTGAGCACCAAGTAAGCACCAGTTGGGAAACTGGGGAATTGAATCCCCGTTCTACTTTTAACATTAATTCGTCATTGTGTGGTCAGTTGAGAAACTTATCTCTGATCAGGCTCTGAGGACATAATCATAGAATTATTTAGGTTGAAAAAGTCCTCCAAGACCATCGAGTCCAAGCTGTGCCCGATCCCCACCTTGTCACCCAGCCCAGAGCACTGAGTGCCACATCCAAGCATTCCTTGGATACCTCCAGGGATGAGGACTCCAAACCTCCCTGGGCAGCCCCTTCCAGTGCTTAACCTCCCACTCGTTAACACAGACTCTGATTGAGAACAAAGTGACATTTCTAGGCAGCCTGGCCATGGCCACCACCAGGATCCACGGTCACATCACTGCTCCACAGCCTCTGCTTCCCTGGATATCACAAAACAAGTCACCAAGCAAAAGTCACCACACTGGGATTGGCAGTGAAGAATCAGAATACTTAAATTTAGAAGAATTATTCCAAATAAGCTCTGAATGTCAAAAACAACTCTCCCAACACTGCTGAAACCTCAGTACAGCTGTAACATTTAACCCAGCCCTGTAATCAGCTCTGGGTACAATTGAAAGAGTCTGACACCAAATCCAGGGATAAACATTTTGCTTTTCTACAATGGATAAACAGGCATCTTTCTCTGTGCATTCCTCACTGGATATTCAAGCCTTTGCCAACTTGATTACACAATTCTTAACTAAATATTTGCCAATTGCAGCTGCGATACTAAGTGGTGCTGCTTGAAAATTCCTTTAGCAAAAAGAAGAAAAACATCATTACAGCATTTTTATTTTTAGTGGCTTTTCTTTTAATGAAAAAAAAAAAAATCCCTTTAAGTGTATTAGATAGTGTGTTGTAATGAATAAGAACTTAAAAATATATGTCTACCAATAATTTTATATTTATTGCACTTAATTTAACAAATTATGGCACAAACTACATAGGCAGCAGTTTTGCTGTGAAATTATTATACTTAAATGAACTTTTGACAATGTATTAATTACAAGGACATGACCACATTTATTCTGCTGATCCGGTAATTACATGCATTAAAGAAATATTTATTCAGAAACCATGTAGTGTACTTGAAAACAGGCTTTTATTGCCAGGCTACATTTCCTGTATACAAACTGCCTTCTTGCCATTTATGAGCCCTTTTCAAACTTTTACAGAGGGCAGAAAGGGGGCCAGAGATGCTGAGTAAACTCAGGGCTGAAACTCTCTGCATGTTTGAAAGGGCCAGGACTCTCCATCAGACACAGACGTCAGGCTGGATGGAGAGGTTGGGGCAACTCTTTACAGATTTGTCCTGCCTGGGTTTCGCTCTGCTGTTTTATGGGAAAAAGAGAAGAAATAGGTTCAATAATTTGCATTTGAGTTAGCATAAATTAATTTTTGTTTTCTACCTACGAAACCCATGCAACTCAGCATACCTATCATTGTGATCCTAAAAGTGCACAACATTTTCCTTGCTAGATATGAGGATATCCCAGATAATAAAGAGTTCTGCCATCATAACATTCCTGAGCACTCAATATGCACAGGTGAAATGCAAAAGCCAAATTGACTCTGGGATTTTGTTTTGCTCTTTGTGGTGCAACCCTTTGAGTTTCACTCAACGTCAAAACCTGTGAATGACTAAAATAAGAAAACCAAAAACTGAACACCAAAGGTCTTATCTCCAAAACTGTAACCAATTTTTCTTCTTAGCTAGTGCACATACGCACTCAAATTTTCACTTATTTTTGATTAACTTTTCAGGCCATCCAGTTCTGTTGTATTTGACAGCCCAGTGCAACAATTTGAAATATTCTCACTTGCATAAAAATTTTTCCATTAAGAAACAGAATATCCTCACCAAAAGAGAATGTTTGTCTAAATAAAACCAACACATTTTTGTCTTTTTCTCTCAATGGATACTTCATAATGCCAGGAAATATTTATGGAGTCCCCTAGTAATGAGCTGGTCTTGACTGTGAGCAACAGCCAAAGGTTAGAACCACCAGATAAAAAACTCTGCACGTTGAAACAATCTAATTTTGCTCTTCAGTTGTTCTTAATTTTTTATTGTATAAGCCAGGCTCTTAATTGTTTTTAGCGTGTCATTGCTTTCATTTTTAATGAAAACTTTTAATGCAAATGAGGAAAGGGTAAAATTTGAAATTCTGAATTGAACAGCCTTAATTTTCATAACCACCCCAGCCAAAAGAAACAGTTTGTCATAAAGGAAGGGATGCAACCCTTTGTAAGTTGTCTCCCACTATGAAAATACAAAGCAAAGCACTAAGGGAAAAAGGCACAGCAGCCCAAATATTCTTAAATGTGGGTTTTAGTTAATTCATGGTTTAAATAACTAAATTATTCCATAAGGACATTTCCTACCCACATGAAAAGATCAACTGTCGCAAAATGGAAGTGTCCAAGGAATGACTGGATGTGACAAGGTGGGGTTTGGTCACAGGTTGGACTCAATGACCTTGGAGGGCTTTTCCAGCCTCAATGATTTTGTGATTCTCTGACTAGTTCATGCCACTTTTTCCTAATTTTTAGATATTTAGAGGGGCTGTCTTGTTCCTGAAATGCCTGGTACCTATGGATGAGGTCCGTCTTTGCTCCTCATCACTTTGCAAGAACGACTGCCGTGACTGACAAACTGGACACTTTTTTTTTTTTTGTCTTAGGAGGAACCAACAAAGTCAAACAGGCCCATGTTTGGTTTAAGGCCAACCACAGCCCCTTGGACAGGAAAACAATGTCATGGTGTGATTTCAGACCTTTTCCCTGCTATAACAAAGAGCAATTTTGGGTATAGGATAATCAGAACAAGGTGGAAGCCGCTAAAAGTTATGCAAATGCAGGGAATTAGAATTCTATCTCAATGTCATTACATGTGTCTACTTAGATGCACATTTTCTGCTATGTTTAAGTTAAACAAAACGCTAAATGACTGTGTAGTATGACATCTCATTAATATGTTTCTATTCACATCTGTGCCTTTAGTATTAAAAAAATAGGCTGTTCTAGTGATAAGAGATTAAGTCCTTTAATTAGAAACAAATGACAAATCACTGTTAACCCCATGTGATGCTTTCTAAAACTTCCATCAAATATTCCCCTTAAAACATTATTAAGCACAAGTTCAGCAGATCTACTTCCTAGAAAGTGCTATTTAACAAAACCCAGGCAGGATGTTAATACTGAGGCTGAATTACAGGTTGCCAGAGCATTTCCTGCAAGGGGATTGACAGGGGATCATTTTGTTATGGGGCCACCTCCAGCGTGTTGTGACAACCAGTCATTACACCTCTGAGCACAGCACTCAGCTGTAGGTTTCTACAGGATGCAAATAGCTCCAAATGGGTTCAATTTAGAGACAGCAGATAATGTATCATTCACTTCTTTAAGGTAGAAGCTTTTAATTTTCAAGGAAAAAGAAAGAGGAGTACATTTCAGTCTCTGGGAATAAAGATCTGCTTAACAAAGCCTGCCAGAAAAAAAACCTGAAGAACAAAAACACTAAATTGAGAGTAGCAATAACTATTATAAAAATAAAAAGCTTAACTTGCTTTTCCCACTTGTCTTGGAGACCCACAGGCCGTGTTAGCCCAGCATCCCTATTTACTTAGGATGCCACACAACTGCTCATTTCAAATCTGTGCTTTGCAACTGGTGACAAATACTGGGGAGTAAGATTTCTTATTTGCATAGCAACCCTTTCATCTTGAGTGGTCCCAACAGATTTTGCCAAGTACCCACACAGAAGATCAAAATGGAGAGCAATAATTATTGATGTCAACTAATTCATGGTACAGGCATGGCAAGAGTTGTAAAAATGAGGTTCACCAAAACAACAACAAAATAAGGAGACAGAAAATGTCCAACCTGTTTAAAAATGGTCATTTTTAGGAATCACAAGAAAGAATTTGCTAGTTCAAAACACAAACAGAGCCCCAGGTATCACAAGATAACCCATTTTTATAAGTGCTGACTATGTTGGAAACAAAGACAATACTCCAGGTATGTAACAAGCAACAGACTCACAAAGTTTTTAAGGAATCTTATGTCCTGTCATCTTGTTCTTGCCTGAAAGCTCCAAACACAAAATTTAAACAGTGCTACAGTTTCTCAAAGTCCACTTCTTTAGGCTAAGATATCT
Organism: Orthonyx spaldingii; assembly: GCA_013397795.1. Taxonomy (NCBI): domain Eukaryota; kingdom Metazoa; phylum Chordata; class Aves; order Passeriformes; family Orthonychidae; genus Orthonyx; species Orthonyx spaldingii. Next base: position 3,750,547 of record VZTJ01003580.1, read on the forward strand.
TATATATAATATATATATAATAACAGGACAGGTTATCTGGTTTAATGTTGATTTTTTAAAAAATGAAATATGGATAGCTGCACAAGACACGTCACTGGCAAATAAAAGCCATTTTCCACAACTACCTGTCCTTCACAGCCTTTAGCCAGCACTCCATACAACTTTAAGGATTTCTCTGTGTGTTATTTAGATTTGGTTTGATGGTTTTTCCTCATCCACAACACTGTGATTTAACAAGAATGAAAGCCAGCATCTGACCAAACCAGACAGAAAATGTTTTTGAACTAAAAAAATGGCCCAAGATGCAAATATGGGTGTTCTTCTGCAATCTTACTGTAAACACAGTGCAAAACAGAGGTACTTGCTCATATATCATATTACTTGATGTATTTGAGAGCTGGAAATTTGGTACGGAGTGTATTTTTCTTTGTCTTCAAAGTAAAGGAAGGAATATGCAAATCAAAAGCCAGAGCAAATGAAAGGTACTTTGTAATTGACATTTTAATTATCTTGTTTGGATATTATTCATTTTATTTATTCTCCTAAATGCAAACAATTCTGGACCACTGTATAAATATTATCTCCGTTGGAAGCCGTCAGTACCTCTAATAAAAACGTACACTTGCTCGGCTACCAAATCCAATTAAACTTATTCTAAACATACTGTGTTCATTGTAACAATGTATTTCTGAATAACACACAAAAGACTTGGGAAAGAGGGGACAGTTTAAACCAGGCCACTGAAAAGACGTAATTAGAGCTGTGTGGGCTTGGCAAAACCATCTCGACAAACAAGTCCAAGGTTACTTTTGCCAAAGCCCTCCAGGCTCACTGAGGTTTCATTACAGTGAGGAGAGCTTAATTCTGGTAAGTATCAGATATAATAGGATGTAATCAAATATAAAATAATAATAATTTAAAAAAAAAGGCAAACGGGAAAGAAGACTCTGAACCCTCCACAATGAGAGAGTTAAAATACAAGCCGTGTGTTCGCTGGCTGTGTTACAAGTGGGTTCAGCCAGTGCAGGTTTGTTTGGGAAGAAGAAAACCTGAAGATGAAGTAGTGGGATTATCACAAGCAATTTATTTTCCGAAAGCTCTTTGTCTGTGCTTGGACATTGCCCACAGACCTTACAGGGAGTTTGGTATCTCCCGATCAGCAAGCGCACACTCAGGACCTGCTCCAGGGCAGTCGTAGCTACTCGGGGTGGTTTCATCTTCGAGGGGGGTGAACTGCTCTGCAAAGGAGCACATAAACAACTCCTCCAGCCTTGATTATCCTTGGACAAGAGACCAGAGAATGCTTTTGAAGTGTTCCAAATGATTTAGAGCTTCAGAGGGAAGCGTGAAACTCTTGGTGTCCTGACACAGCAGAAGGTGACCTTCCTGTCCTCCACCAAGCAGGAGTGCTCCCACCTGTGTGCAAGCAACATCCCCAACATTTAACAACAATCTTGGAAACTGGATTGTCCTTGTGAAAGCTGAAATCCTTTAGAAATGTCCCAGCCTGGATCCTCATAGCTGGTAAAAGTGCACACCTGGCCAAACCAGGACCCTTTATCTTCTTTTGACCATGTCGCTTAAATCGATCTCCCCAAAATGCAACACAAGGTGCTATAACCGATATCCCCTGTCCCCAGCTGTGGCTACACAGCTGTCCTGGGCCTTGTCTTGCTCCCTCTGGTATCCAGAGCAAAATGGTCCCTGTTTGGGAGCAGCCTCTGCACAATCCCTCTGCCCTTAGCTCTGCATCAGACCTTGCCCTGCTGGGATGGAAAAGGATCAGCCATGGCAGCACCCTCTGCCACCTGAAAAAGGAATATTTTCCAGCATCTGACAGGCCATAAAAGCATCTCTAAGAGCTGTTACTCCCTCTCTGCCTTGCCATTATTCCCAGGAGCTCACCAGGGAATACTGCACCAGGCCAGTAACCCCTGAACACACCCACAGGTAAAGCCTCATGTCTCACACCCATCCCTTGCAGGCAAATTCTGCATTAAATGAAAGCAAATTTCATTTCCCAGGGAACAGATTTTTCCCACATCAACTGTTAGCCAGCAACAACCAAAATCCTCCATCTCAACCTGCTAAAATTATGCTTGAAATCTGATATTCTGAACATGAGACAGGAGCTGGAAAAGTGGAATGTTCTCTCACACCCGCTCATTTTGGTGGGTGCTGTGTGAAGCCCATTAAGGGTGCATGGGAAACATCACACCCCTTCCATTTGGATGCCTAAATATAGACCTGGGAACCTAAATTTAGCTCAGTTTTGGCTTAAGCTTCATTTGGAAATGAAAGAGCTAAACCAGTTGTTAAACTACAACCTTGGTAAACTGGGGGAAAAAAAAGGGAAAAAAGAAAAAAAAATGTTAGAATCCTGTGTGATGCTATTGCAGGAATCAGGAATCATTGTGTTTATAGCAATTTCCTTGATTCTCTCCACATTTCCTCACCAGAGGAAGGATCAAGCAGCCACCAGTGTGAAGGTGTGACAAGTGCCAGCTCACAGCCCTGACATCCCACTGACACACTGGATGGAAAATTAGTGGGGAAAAACAGCCCTGGGACTTCCATCCTCCCAAAAACCACCAGGAAAAGCAGGTCTGAGGTCATGCCAGCACCAAATTTTGCCCAAAATGTGATCCTTATACACATTCCTGTGGGGCAGAAGAATTGCTTCCAACCCTTCAGAGTCCAGGGGTATTTTGTCATTAGGGACGTGTCAGAAAGGCACTGTGTGATCACAGTAATCACTGTGAACAGCCATAACAATTATAACAGTAATAAGAATATTTAGATATTTTCATCTTCAAAGCACTTAAAAAACATCTGCCAACAGATCTCCCCAGCTGCTGGTTAAAGAAGACAACAATAATTGTAACCCTGGTGACACTCATGGGTGGCAGAGATTCCTGGGGGGATTCACGACGCCATTCCAGTCACATCCAGGCCGCACTGCTGCCATTTCACACATAGGGAAACCAAGGTCCCATGGAAACGTGGTTCTTCCCATCTTTCCAAGAAAATATGCCAGAACCAACATTTTGGTGCTCTCAGACCTCCCTCATCCTCCATCCCAGTAGGAAAAACTACGCTGGGGAAAGTGTCATAATTTGACGGAACAGAGGAAAATTCAAGAACGTATTTTTGATTTTTAATTTTTTTAAAAATTTCAATTAGGATTTGCAATATGCCAGTATTTCTCTTTCTATGCAGTCTCCCCTAGCAGCAGATGGAATATTGAGAAGCACAAACTCCCCTCACCATCTCTTTACCTCTCATCCATAAGCACCTTCTGCTTGTGGTGGGCAATTTGCAAATTGGAGTCATGACCTGCCTGTGAATGCATTTTAACTTTTATTATAACAGCTCCATACTACCCTAGCCTTCTCTTTAAAGTTAATTAATAATTTAGGCTTTACAAACTCCTTTATTTGCCTATTTGAAAAACAGCCATTTATTTTTAGGGAAACCAGTGCCACTGAAAATTTGGATAATCTCTCCACCTGCAAGGAATGCAAGGATGTCGACCAAGCATTCTGTGCCAACGTAAGGTTGACAAATTGCTGTGAGTGCACATATTTGCGTGGAGAAAGGTCAATTTTACTTCTAAAAATTATTTTTTTTTTGGACCTGAATCTTAAACCACTTGAATTCAGATGAAACGTCTCCCTGGAAGGTGAATCTCCAACAGGTAGATTGCTCCCAACCATCACCTTCCCCAGCACTGGCTTGGCTCCACCATCTCCCCTCAGAGTTCAGTTCCCATCCTGGCATGTAAAATAATATAATTTTTAAAAAATAATTATTTAATTAATATTAATAAATAAAATTGTTCAAATAACTCGGGTTCTGGAGACTCTTTGCTTTTGTAGAAGGTTGTAGTCCAAAGCCACAGCCCGATAAGAACCTGAAATCCCAGAGGGGAAACTCTATTTAACCCCCAGTTCAACTTCTAATGAAAGGAAACATAGAAATGTAGCTATAATTCAAGATATCGTATGGAAGTCTGTTCAAAGTTTTTTCAAAAATATAAATTACAAGAGATTATTGATTTTTAAAAAGCTTACTTCAACAATCAGCTTTCTATCTCATTCTATTTCACTCTCTCTCGTTTATTCATTTCCTTATGTAAAAGAATTTAACCAAAGGAAACTAGCATTTTAATTCAATTTCTCCTATAAAATATATAATTTTATTTTGTCATAATGGCTGCTTTTATTTCCAGAGTCAGATTTTATTTAAATTTCAGTCCATTAGGAACAAAACTTGCCATTTTCTGATAAACAAAATCAGCAGGGAAGCCTCTTCAAACTAGGAATGTATTTTCTATCAACCTTTGTTCTAGCTGGTCTAAATGACAGGTATATTCCACTTTTCCTGCGTTTAGTTTTAAAGATTCTATGGGGAGAAGGGCGAATAAAGAGAGTGACATTTTTAACAACAAAACTAGCAATCAGAAAAGCAGCCCGATGACAGGCATGTGGAAGAAATGGGGGGAAAAAAATAAAAATAAAATAATATCTAATCCATCGCTTTGGACCACCAAAGAGGACTAATATGAGTCATTAACAGAAAACCGTTAATTTTCCTCCCTGTGACTGTTGTTTGTAGGAGTGCTCAAACCTTTGAGGTTCAGTCATTTAACTGTTTCTTGGGAGGCTGGAAAAGAAACACCAAGGAATCCTTTAAAAGCAAAAGAAGGCAAAAAACCCTAAAATAAATGTAGATGCAAATTTTGCTAAAAAAATACAGATTATTATTTAAAGCTGCTCTTAGTTCAGCCAAAAATCCAATGGGCAGATGACAGCATTCCCGAGAGAAAACAACATCCTGCCATGTACGTGTCGTGTTTTAGTCACACCACCATGGCCAAAGTCAGCATTCCCCCAAAGTGTGGAAACTTAGATCCCTGGCCCAATCCAGCTGCTGGTTTTCCCTCTGAATTTGCCTCCAGGTTTGGTATTTGGCTTGAAAGAAGGTGACAATCTCGAGGGCAGAGTGAGAAGCCTCTGTAAGCACACGTCAACCCAACCTCTCCAAGCTGGGCAGAGCTTTGAGATCAACATTAAAATGTTTATTGGGTCCACGGCATTCCTCAATCAATCCTGGGGCCATACAACTGCTTTAGGGGACTTTTAGAAATTGTTTTCCCCACAACATGGCACAGAGTGACCCTCTGGCCACCGGAGAACAGCAAACGCCACGGGTGGAAGACTGATACCAGTGCTTTAATGCCCAGATTGGATTTGGAAGATGCTTCCAAGACCTTTGCTGAAGAACAAGGGCACAATCCCATGGAGGGAATGGCTGGATCTGTGTCCCAAGATCCAGCATTCCAATTCCACAGTGCCAAGCCGGTTTGGAGCAGTGACTCAACTGACACCGGATGGTTGCACAGCAAGGGCTGAGCAAAGCAACTGCACTAGGCTGTTTCCAGCAGAAATTCTCACTCTTCTGAAATGACTACAGTTCAAAAGTTTTAAATCCAATATTGGGGAAGAAAATAAATTAGGCCCATTTTGAACAGACCTAGGAAGTTGGATGCTGCAGGCAGAACCTTCTCACTGCAAACCAGAGCAGTTTGGGGCAGCAACACAGAGCCTTACAACCATTTAGGTTGGAAAAGGCCTCTAAGACCATTGAGTTTAACCATGCTTTGGAAGTGGTGAGCTGCAAGAGCCAAGGAGGGCAGCAATTAGCAGGTATTTTGGTGCATCTAAAATGCTTCCAGACCTCCAAGCAATGCTCCTCCTGGGACATATTACCAATCAAAATTATAGATTGAGCCTATGGCCTCTAAGCCAGTTTCCTTCAGGTTTTGGGTGGTGATTGAGCCCCTCTGCAGGGCATCACTCCTTGTTTTCACTGTGGGAGGGGAGAAAGGCAGCTGGATAAATCTACACCATACTCAGCACCTGGAGTGCTCCCAAAATCCCAGGTCTGACTATGTGGGGGCTCCTTTGGTAGCTCCTGGAACATTTTCTAAATTCTTTTCGCTAGCACTGACCTTTCTGGTTGAAAAAGTCCAGGTTCCTCTGAGCTTTGTTTTGTTTGTTACTAATTCTGACATGAGGATTCACAGGGTATTCCAAAAGGGGAGTAAAACGAAGGAGTTATTGCAGCCTTAAGAGACTTAAAGGATTATTTCCTTGTAAAATACAAATGACAGTTTTCCTGTAATGTTTCTCCTCCATAATGCACATGTTAATCCGTAATTTCCTTTGCCAGATGCAGCATAATCCTCCTCCTGCAGACACCACAGCACAACTGCTGTTGAGAAAACAGCAGCAAGAGGAGTTCATCCATCCTAAGATGGTAAAAAGCAACTTCACCAAACAAATTTTTGGGTTCTCTTGCAGGCAGGCGCGCAGCCTGATACAGAAAGATGCAGCTCTGCACTCAGAGCTCATTTCTCTTTACAAAAATATCAAAATTGGCACTTGATTTCAACCAAACTTCTTCTTTAAGGCGTGATAGGAGTCACCCCAAAGGCTGTTTTGCAGCAAGCCCTAAACCAATGTATAGAAAATTCCATGAATGAGTCACAACTATTTACCAGTTGCTTTTTTGCCACTTTTTAATGATCCCTCATGCAAAGAGGAGATTTTAGTCTTAGGCAAGTTCAGTAAATTAGTTTAGAAACAACATCTTAAGTGTCTTTAAGTAGAAAAGCAAATCAACATGTTTGGGAACAAATCTACCACACCCCGTTAATAAGTAAATAAAGGATCGGAATGGATTTATAGAAAGGACAGAGAAACAGCTATAAAAATACACAAAACTCCATTTTCAATGCACTGTGGGTTGTTTCCATTAAGCTTCTGTAGATGATTGGGTATTATTTCCTCAAAATTATTTTTCCTCAGCCACTGTGATACGTTGAGTTCCTCTCCCAGCTATGACAGAAGGAATAATTACCTTCCTCATTAGTTCTACCTCCAGCATGAATGCCAGTTAATATGGTGATGACATTAAGAGTGGAACCAGTTTGGGGGATTACAGAGCACAAACTCCTTGAGCTATTTTGAAGCTGGCCTGGGGTTCCCCACATCCTCACGGTTCTTTCAATGGTGTTGATCCTTTTCAAAGGTACTGAGAAGGACTTAAATCTCACCTGCTTTTCCTAAACGTTTCCAGAGAGATTCAACAGTGACATTTCAAATTCTGCTTGCTCCTGCTCCAGTTTCTTTCCCTCCCTGTACAACTTTGCACATGAATTGATCAGCAAACACTGAGTGATAACAGAACCAAGTACTGCAAAGTATTTTAAAGTCATCCAGGTGTTTGTATCCACTCAGGTAAGGAGTTAATGATGCAACAACATAAATTAGGTCAAAAGTGCCAAGTCCAGCAGGACCTGTCCCACCTCTCTGACCACAGCACCCCAGAGACTGCAGAAAAAAACCCTGGAAGTATTTTGATTTATTAAGTCTTTGAAAATGGTTCCTGGTGGTTCCTCCCCAAAGCCTCAGATTCCCCCCAGGTGAGGGAGAGACCATAGAGACACTGAGATTTTAGATTTAATTAATTAGGGAATGTGAAATAGTTGCAAAAGGAGCAAAGTGGTGTGGTACCAAACCCACACTCAGCATCTCCCTCTGCCCCAAACGTGGGACTGGCAGGACCCCACACAGACCCTCAGACCTGGGGACAAAGTCAGGGAGATGCAGACAGGAATTTGTTGGATTTCATACATCCAACAGCTGAAGGTGATACAAATAATGTAGGTTTGTGCTTATAGTACAGTTATCCAAGAGATCCTGGCTGGTTATATAAAGCTTTAGGATGAACCCAGATCCCTCAGCCTTTCCTTCTCCCCTCAATGCTGCACTGTCACACTCGGACTCTCCATCTTCTCCCTCTCTTTTTCCATCTCCATTTCCCTCCTCTGATCCCTCCACCCACCAGCTCTCCTGCCAGCCAGGTTGAGCCCAGCCCTGCCTCCCGCCTAGATGGCATTGGTGACAACACTCTACCTCCAAACACCCAATAAGTGCTTTATCAGTAGTATCACTCTATCTTCACAAAATATGCTCAAGCAACACACACTGCAGAATCCTCATCTCAAGTAATTAAAGTGTAAGAAGTAATGCGAAGACACTGCATTGTCTAAAGCACAAAATTCCACAGTTCTCCAAGATTAATGTCCCATTCCTGTAACTTGGTTGTTCTTGGCTTAAGTATTCAACATAATGCTGCTCATTACAGGGAGCAGTGACATCTCTATCCAAGGGGGAAATACGGTTCAAGTCAGCTTTCGTGTTTAAATATTAGTAGTAAATTCAAATTCAATTTCACATGATCAGTGTATGTGACACTAACTACATCAAGGTAGACTTGGGGATTTCTCAGCTCCGTATTGAAGAGAATTACATGACTGAAAACTAATTAGGGAAGCACATAAAGTGAATTTATTTAGTATTCTCTTGTATGTAGTTAACTTAAAGTAATGTATCAAATTTCCCACAGAAAAAAAATGCGGCTACATAACGCTGAACAAAATGCATCAGAAATCAGATCTAGCAAATTATCTTTATTTTTCTTCTCTTTTAAAACTGAAAGGGTTTAAGCTATAATGAAAAAATTATAATAGCAGGGATTTTTCCTCCGGAGAAGAGGAGTGCTTTGGTACCGTGTCTCACGCGGGGAATAAGAAACAGCTGCCATAGAAGTAGGAAACAGCAGTCAAATGTTATTTGTCTCTCTGACCAAACAGCACCTGAATTTTGCTTTCCAAAGCTCCAGGGTGCATTTCTGGCAGCAGTGCCCTGCCCAGAGCCAGAGCAGAGCCCGGCAGCTGCTCCGCAAGCGGAACCATGGCACCAGCATCCACACGGAGCAGGATTGTTCCAGGACTGTTCAAAACTACCGTGTGTCCAAAACCACTGCTGAACCTTTTCTCTCATCCCTCACACACTTGGCTGGTTATATAAAGCTTTAGGATGAACCCAGATCCCTCAGCCTTTCCTTCTCCCCTCAATGCTGCACTGTCACACTCGGACTCTCCATCTTCTCCCTCTCTTTTTCCATCTCCATTTCCCTCCTCTTCCTCCTCTGATCCCTCCACCCACCAGCTCTCCTGCCAGCCAGGCTGAGCCCAGCCCTGCCTCCCACCTGGGTGGCATTGGTGACAACACTCTACCTCCAAACACCCAATAAATGTTTTACCACGCTTTTGCTGCATGTTATAAATGATAAATAATGACAATAGATGTCTTATCAAGTATTTATCTCCTACTGTCGGGCTTTGAGCAGAGCATTAAGTCTAAGTGCTGGTGAGGCCGTGTATTAACAAAGCCATTTGTGATAAATGGAGCAGCCTTGGCAGGTCACTGACACTTTGACAAGCTTTCCATAGGCATTTTTCCCTGAAATGTTTTCGCTCTTTTGTTTTTACCACCCAATTGAAGTAACTGCATTCTAAGAACAATAATAAAATGTTATTAATTGGCAATAAACAAATAAAGCTGAGTCTCCTGAAGGCACTGAAATAAGAGGGTGATGTGGCTGCAGTGGCAAAGGGATCCATTCCTTTCTCTACCTGCAATGCTGTCCTAAAAATCAGAACGAAGAACCATATTACAGAGTCATGTGATGAGCTATTGATGAATGATTGGTGATTAAGTTCAAAGAGACCTTAAAGATCACATCCAAAAAGTCTTTGCACCAGAACCAGGTAGTTCCTTCAGCTTCAGCCTGGGTTTGTGGTTCTCTCCCTAAGGCAAAGCTCTTTTAGCACTATATTAGAAATAATATCTCAAATGAGAATTTTACTGAGCTCTGCTTATTGACCGTTCCAGGGGCGTTTGTGGTTAAAAGCTGCCTTTTATTTCCTACGTTCCTGTTTATCATCCTGTGTGCAAGGACAAGGGAAATGGAATACTGAACTCATCTTCTTGGGTAGGAAACCTCCAACATGCAGTCATTGCCCCCTGCAACAGCACTGCCCCAAATTTGAGTTCTGCTTGTACATTCAGGTTCAGTCATTGACCCAGCACAGGTCAGCACCTGTCTGAAAATCTGCTTTAAAATAAGGGAGCAAAAAGTGATCTCCTCCTATTGGAATCAGAGCTGGGACGAGGAGAGGAAACCTCAGCAGAAGCTGCTGGGCAGCTCCGGGGGTGCCCATCTCTCTCCCAACTCCAAGGGCAGTTGGAACTCTGCCTTTCAAACGCTACAAGTCAGATAGGGCAAATCCTGTCCCGGGGGATGATCTATTTTTGACTTAGGCACGCTCAAGGAAGACTAAAGTGATGAGTAAACAGATTTTTGAGGACGCAGTTTTAAGCTGTGTTGACTGTGGAGTGGGGGGACCATCCTCTGGCATCGGGAGAGGAATTTGCCCACAGTTGGGAAGTCAAACTCTGCTCCTGCCAGCCCAGGAATGTCCTTCAGGGCCTTTGTGTCCCAGAAGCTGAACTTCCCTTCTCATGAAGCACATTTCTTGAGGGACAGAAGGCTGTAGTTTGAAAAACTAAAATAGGAGAACTTTCCAGCTTTTTCTTTACATCAATTTTTGATAAATGGATTGTTGTTAAATGCCCAGGATTTTCCAAAATGAGACACTGTGTCCACCCTTTTGGTACAAGAGGCAGTGATACAGCTGTTAGATTCATTAAAAACAGCAAACTTTCAAGTTAAATAGAAAAACTGATGGTCAAAAATAGATGGGGAACAAAACAGGGAACTTTGATTACAAAACCAAAACAGACCCCTGATTTTAATACAAACATTTAGCAAATCTCTCAAAGGTCAGCTCAACAGCTAATTGCTTATCTGGTAACTTTAATGTATAAGTTTGTGTATTATATAAACATTTTCTCTCTAGCACTGGAAATGTGCATGGGGGATTTTTCTCTCCCTCACAAATTAATTTTTCTGGGGTTAATACGTGTGAAAAGAATTGAACCATTATTTTTTTTTCAGTATGCAAAAAAATTTGGCAAAGATTTTTTGGCTTTTAAGGAGGTTTTTTGTTGTTTTGTTTTTTTTCTTTTACATTCGTAGTCTATGTCTTAGATATGAAAGAGCAACACAAATTTTCTGCCTCTGCCATGGACAACACTTTTGGGCATATGATGGGATTGTTGGGGTGTCTGTGCAGGGCCAGGAGCTGGACTTCCATGATCCTTGTGGGTCCCTTCCAGTTCAGGATATTCTATGATTCTCTGCTTTCATTTTTGAACAAAGTGGTCAAATCCTAAAAATTTTAGGCTCCCAAAGCCTTTAGGATGTGGATCTCACCCACTGGTGATGGCTCTATGTACAAAGTGTCAGGAGAAGGGAAAGGAAGGGAAGTGTCCTGCATCCCACACCCATCCAAACCAAAGACCAAGCTCTGCTGTGAGGGCCCTTTTTCCTCTTGCAAAACCAGTTTAAATTAAAAATAATTGTTTCAAACTGCCTTTATGAAGATGTTTCAAATGCCACCTGATTCAGCACTGAATTTGTGGACAGAAACAACAGATTAGGGATAAATATCTGTCCTAGCTTCAAAATAGTCTTTTCCACATAAGCACAGACAGAGGGGGGATGATGTTGGACCCGATTATTCATGGCAAAGCCTAATAAAAATAAATAAGCACAACCACAGAGACCAATTCCAAATATCAGAACTCATTTCTAATGATTGTATTTGACTGGTTGTGGCTCGAACATTCACCCAGCTCAAGCACTGCTCATTTTTACGTAATATTTTATCCAACAATTCTTCCCCTGCCTTAACTCTCAAGATAAGAAACAAAAGGCTGGAAAACATGATCTGTATAAAACTGATGCTAAGTGAGCTGGTTTAACCCACAGGGAAGGATCAGCAGTGATAGGTTTGTACACAGACGGGTGGTAGCTGCAAAGAATTTGCTCTGCGTGTCCACTTCAAGAAGGATAAATAGTAACAGGCTGGAACTGCTGAGAAGGAGATTTTGATTAGACATTAACAAAAAAAGAGCCTATAGAGATTGTGGAAACTCCATCAGTGGAGATTTAAAGAGCCAGCTAGACAAGGATCTGTCATGAAGGATTTGGGCACAGCTGATCCTGCCTCCAAGCCCTATTTCCCATAATATCTGTGCTCTTCCCTCTCTACTTGCACTGTTAATTCAGACTTTGTTCTTACCATGGGAGAATATTTTACTATTTTTACTTCACCTGTAAATGAAGCACATTCAATACTCCTATTTTTCACTCTTCTTTTTCCTGAAACTTTAGGCATCTAGAATTCACTAAGTATTTTAAAACAAGTACAGCCTTCAGGACAGCAAAATTGTGGTTTCTCTCTATGTCCATTTTCATTAAACAAATAGCACAGACATTAAAGTAAACATTTATCAATATGACACACAAGTGACAAATTAAAAACTGGATGAAACCTGAACAGAACGAGTAAATGACACTAAAATACTGAAACAAACTGGCACCAGGCATCTCAATGCCTGAAGACTAAACTTTCCCTCCTCTGATATTTCAGATAATGCTGGGAGAAAAATTTAAAAAAAAAAATTCTTGCTAAGGAACATTCCCCCTGTCCTAATTTAAACCAAAGATTAAAATGGAGATGAGAAGATGTAGATGAAGTAGTTTTGGTCAAAGAACAAACAACTTTTTAATTCCCACAAAGATTACACATGGATTTATCTCCAGGATCTGTTGCTTTTCATCAGAGCCATCTCGGAAGGAAAAGACAAGAGGAGCTGCAATGCAAACTGAAAACTTCCCTGGAAATTTTCCTGAGTTTTGAAACAGTTTGAATGGCGTTCTCGGGGCATTTCCAGAAATAGAAATGCCCAGTGCTCAAGTACAGCAAGGAAAGCAAATATCCCTGCTGCAGCAAAATCAAAAACAGGCCTGGAGCTCTCCAAGCCTCCCATCATCATTTCTCTAACCTTGTCCCTCTTGCCCGTGCGAGTTCTCTGCCTGTGCCCCCGCAGTCCACACACAGTGCTGGCACCAGGAGGAATCAATGGCACTTCAACGCAGACCTCCCTCGGATCAGGCTCTCCATCCTTCTTTCCAGGCTTTTCAAAGCCTGTCTTCCTTTGAGACATTTTCCTGCTTGCCCAACACATTCCATTTTTCAGTCAGTGCTGAACATGGTTTCCTTCCTAATTTTTGCCACCCATTATTAATTTTTTTAAATTGTGGGGTCTTTTTCTACACAAGTCATTATATTTAGATTTCCTCTGTTATTTCTAGATACACACCATATAATCTGGCTTCTTTCTACCTTCCTCAAACCAGCTTCCTACTGCAAACACTCCAATCTACTGGAACTTTTATCAAGAAATTGAGGCAATTTCTTCTATTTTTCGTAACATGCTCGACAACAAAAGCTACACTTTAGAAGTGATGTAATAAATCAAAACCTGATGGATAAATCAGAAAAATGTCTTAGGTTTTGGTTTTAATCCCTTTTTTACCCCCAGCTGCAGCCTTTGCTTCAGGAACTTCTTGCTGGAGCCCACTACCCGTGGGATGTAAAATTCTATCGATTAAGTGGAAGTTTAGAAAAAGTTGAGCTGGTGATTTGGTCTCTAATCACCTAACACAAAAATCCCAGTGTTTTGTAATGACATCATACATAATCATAAGGCAAAATGGGATGCCATCTGTTTTGCACCATTTCCCTTTGTCTTATTAATCAGAACTTATTTCTGCATCTCACTTTCTCTGCTCTGTGGAGATAATTCAATACGTGGAGCCCCTTCTTTTTTTTTTTTTTTTTTTCAAATTCAGGATTTATCTGACCCTCAGGTTTTCACAATTCTATCAGCTCTCCAATAAAGTCAGCATGAAATTAGTTCTCCTTACTTGTTACATTATTTTAGATGTGTGATTAGGTTGTAAATAATTCCTACAACCCACAGAAAATTCAGTTGTGTTGTAATGATACTCCAACCATAAAAGTAAAGACAAACATCTTTTTACATTCTTTTCTTCCTCAAAATTTTTAAGGATTAAAATGATTCTCAGGAGCAAAATTAGCTTAATACCTCTGTACAGAACCTATTACACCACTCACTGTCAGTGTTGCTTTGCTTTAGCCTCCCCTAATAACAACTACTCCAGATCCTGAATGTTTCTAGGAAGAAAAATACCCTGAATTCAGTCCAGCCCAGAGTGTTTTTAAGATATCTGGGTGACCACCCAAGACCTTTTCCCTCAGCTCCCATCAGAATCCTCTTGGTGCCCAAACCCCTTAAACAGCATCTGTAGGGACTCAATTCTTTCTAAAAGCTGGGAGCTGACTGTTGCTGTGAAAAAAATACCCAATAGGAGGTTTCTAAACTAAACTGCTGTTCCAGCCTGAAAAATAAACTTATTTATTACAAATCTATTTCTGTGGGATGCATCCCCACCTCTTTCCCCACCCAGAAGCAGGAATATCCCTCCCAGCACAAACTCTTCAGGGCACAAACTGTGCCTGCATCTCGATTGGAAATTACTGAGCACAGTGCAGCATTCCCCAAAACAAAACAATAACGTGCAGGCTGCAGAATGTGCATCTCCAGCATAAAGCATCTGCTTTCACAGTCCATTAGAAGTTTCTTTTTCTCTTATGGCTTTGTGGATAACTTTTTACGTCCTATTTAGAGCCAACTGTAAACTGGCATTTCCAGAGTCACAGTTTGAATGCTTTTCAAAAGCTGCAGCAGCCACACCTTGTGGTGGCTTCATCAACCTAAGCCCCTCTCTCCTAATTCTCCTGACAGGATTTCCTACATGGGATGTTTTCAGTAAACTTGTGGGGTTGTTTTTCAGTTTACCTTTTTAACTATTTCCTTTCTATCCCCTTCACAGGCTGCTCAGCTTTCTGTGAGTTCCTGGAGTTTTCATCAGTTCAGGCTTCCCTTCTCGCCTTAATTTAGGGGTAAATAATGCAGGGAATCACAGAATAATTGGGGTTGGAAGGGACCTTAGTGCCCATCTAGTTCCTTTAGGGCAGGGCTGTCTCACACTTATCCACTCCCTCATGTAATTTATATTAATTAATTGGGGTGGGGACTAATTCTGGGCTGGGAGTTTCACTGAAAGCATCACAAGCACAGCCTCCTGCTCCAAAATCTCCTGACTCTGGGAGAGGTAGAATTGACCTGAATTTTTCCAACAAATTCCAGACAGCCTTTGCAAAAGTGCAGGTTTCAAATGAGGCTTTAACACAGAACACCTTGGAGTGTAAAATCCCCCCAATGGCCTGGCAGGACATTCAGGGTGCTCAGCCACACGAGCAGATGCTGAGGACCTGGACCACCTTGGAATTAGCAGAATTTCCCTGAGCATCCCCAATCCAAATCCTGCTGGCCCAGGCCAGAGCCTCTCACCACCCTGGAAAACCAGGGTGGGTAAATTCTTCCTCCTCAGGAAAGTTCAGACACCGATTTTGTCTTGAGTTTGCAACACTGTCCCCTTCCCCACCAATTCCTCCCTTCCTCCTGATGGAGCACAAAGTCACCCCTGAAGCTCTGTCTGAAAATGACTCTCTTCTTCCAAAATAATCTGGATTTTCAACAAATTACTCTTCCCCTTCCTTATTTATCACTCCCCTAGCTCTTGTGTGATCCGCAAGCATTAAAAGTTTCTTTTTCCAGGTCATTACTCATTCCATGGAAACGCGTTAGGCCGTGGCTGGATCTCCACGAGATGTTGCTGCAAACATCCCCATTACTTTTTGCAATTAGTTTGCCACTTTTAAATCTGCTTTATAGGGGCCACAGTCATTTTTTATGTCCTAATTTCTTTTATTGAGATGTCGTGTAGTACTAAGTCGAGGACAGGATTTTAAGTACATTATGACAGCTCCATGAGCTTTGTCCCTTTTGCTCAGATCTTTGCTCCCAAAGCCTGAAATCTTGGAGCCAGCTGGCTTCCAAACTTTCCCTTATATCTGTAATTTTTACCATGACCACTGCCAAGACCCATCCTTTTATGAAAATAGTTCCTTGTGTCTTAAATGGAAATAAAATGAGGGATGACTGTATAGAAGAAGTTAAGATTCATCAAAATAAGTCATATTAATCAACATAAGTCTTATTAATTAAGCCATATTTATCAAAATAAGTTAGGACATGTCAAAATTCAGGTGTGGGGTAAACTGCTGATTTTGGGGTTTTTTTTTCTTTTTTCATCAGATTTGATTTGCATGTTTGTTTGGGGTTTTTTTTAAATACACTCTCCTGGTAGAATCTAATCTCTTCTGGGAAAGGATCTTTCCCTCAAGAAAATATTTTTAGCTCTTTGCTCACAACAAAACCACCATCAGTTCTAGAGCCCACCTTTGAAAAGAGGTGCCAGCAAGTTAATAATTATTTCTGACTCAGTTAAAGAGTAGAAGGTCTCTTCCAGGCAGATTTTTAAATTCAATTCACCATCTAAAGGTGAAATTTCTCCCTTCTAGGATTCTCTAAAGGATTTAGGTGTTTAATTCATTTCAACAAGTCTCTGACTAGCAAGGAAAGCCTTTTTGTTGTGGTTTATTGGCTTGTCTAGCACCAGATCTCCCAATACAAGCTGGAGGAGGGATGAGCTGGGAACCTCAGACCAGGCAGTTTCTCCTCTTTTTTTCTTTTAATTCTTTGTGTTATTAATTACATGTTACACCTGCCCAGGACTCACACGATGCTTTAACCAGAGATGCTGCAGCCTGGGAGTCTGACCACCTGACAGCACCTGATGGGGAATATTCCCTGTGGAATGGGATGGAGCAGCACACTCACAGGGGAGCAGCTAAAATTTACATTCTCCCGTGCATTTAAAGGGCTTTGTTTGAATTAATGAGCTCTAAATTCCAGTCTGTGAGAGCTGCACATCAGTTCTGGTTGTGGTGTGTGGTTAACAGGAAGACTTAGATCCAGTCATACATATTTTTATGGATATTAAATATATATATGTGTGTATATGCAAATATAACAGCTTTGAGTACCAGTTTCCATAGTCATTCTATTTGATCCCCTTTTGTTCTATATTTTTCTCAATTAAGGAAAAAAAATTAATCACACGTTATAACTAAGAAAAGCAAATATTTTTACCCAAAATCTCCATGTCTGGTACGTGCTCCCAAGAGGCAGCAAGTGTCCCCAGCCACTCCAGGTTCAGAATTCCATAATTCTGTCCACCCTGCCCAATATTTGTGTGTGGCTTCTGGACCAGAGTCAGTTCTCTCTCCTTGCTCAGCCAAGGATGGATCATTAGACTTGCAGCAATTAGATTTTACTGTAAATCAGCAAAAGGGAGATTTCCCCCAATCCCATTTACAATATTCTCGGAGAAAATAGGTCCAATTTCCAATCTCAGCCTCCTTTCTGCTCCATTGTTATACAAAATGGGCACCCAAAGCTACACATAACTATGAAATGATTATGATTTATCTGGGTATTTTGTTCCTTTAATCTATTAGGCCAATTGTCCTAATTTAACTAAGTAATTCTGTTAATTTAACTTTGGGGTTAATCTTGCTTTAAGAACACTTTCTGCTGAACAGTAAGACTGTGCTCAGCTGGTGCATTTCCTTTTTTAGACCTGAATGTAACCTTTTTTGGAAAAAAAAAAAAAAACAAAAAGCAACAAAAGTTTCTAGTGCATCATGTGATCAATAGATACACCTACCTTCATTTTTTAAATTAGTCTAAGGCTATTTTCCTTTTACTGTTGTATAAACAGGGAATTGAAGGGTAAAATAGTTAAAACTTAATGCTATAGTGCTAATGTGGCTTTTAAATCACGTCAGCAGCAATCACTGCATTATAATTAACAATTTATTGAACCAGCAATAAAATGAACATCACATTACTTCTTAAAGCAGCAGAATAAAATGGCTAATAAATAGCATAAGCCAGACAAATTGCAGAGTAATAGAAATTTTCTTAAGATTTATAGTGTGCAGAAAGATGGATGTGCTATTAGTAGGAGCTCCAATACTTGACAAAATTCTTTTGCAAAGACATAGTTACCAGGCATGTCAGAGTTCACAAGTCTAAGTGGTTTATCCAAATTTCAGCTCACTGCTATTACAGTGGAAAATACTCATTACAAGGTTTTGTAACTGCAAGCAATGTGTACATTTGCCAACATTCAAACTGCTACTGCCAAAAAGATACTAAAATATTTTATAAACTGTCAAATAACAAGTCTGCTCGCTTAATCTGAGTCTATTTTCTACTTCACAGGCGGGAAAACCTCCCGGGCCTGATCCCGGGGTCTCCGCTCGGGCAAAACTTCCCTTGGCTTTGGCGTTTCTGAGCTACCACGAGTTTTTCCCCTATGGAAAGGGTTGGGTTGGGCCTGGAGTGAGGAGGAAAAGCCATTAGGGAAGGAACATGGATTCTGTGGAGCTGGAAGCTCCGTGGAATACCTCGTCTCTCCCAGGGCTGGGGTTGCTGACAACGAAACGGCGCTGCGCTTTCAGCGTTCCTGCTGTTCCCCCGTGTTGTGATTCCTCACGTCAAAGTGTCTCTCTTATGTTCTTGTGTCAGCGTAACAGATGCAGTTTTACATGACGTGTCACAACATGGAGCATCAACTGGAAGGAGTCTAAAAGAGATTTTTTGTTTTCCTTTTTTTTCCCCTCATTTTTCTTTGGGGAAAAAAAAAAAAAAAGGCAAAAAAAACCCCACTCTGCTTTTCACTGAAAGTGTGGTGAGGGAATTCGCCATGCAGAGTTTCCTTCAGTGAGGAAAGGACTTTCACGCTTTAATTTTAAATTGAGATATATCCAGCAACTACCTCATGTTCAAATTCCAGGTTTGTTTGACTTACAAACCTTAACGTGAAATCGAATTAAATCTCAGCAGTAATTGGCTGTTAGACAATGGGGGTTGATAAGAAGATGCACATCTTTAATAATGCAGCACTCCCTCAACCTTGAAGACAAATATTGCCATTCACTGATTGGTTGAAGGTGTTGTTGATCACATGGTGAGACTGTTATTCTGTCATTTCTTAAAAAAAAAAAAAACCAAAAAACAAATTTCCTAATGACTGTGCTTTTCCAACAGGGAATCCTACTGGGAACACCTTCAACCTGTCCTCTGGGAGACCACAGGGTGGAGTTGAACACACAAGGGAGGGAATTCCTGGATTTCCATCACCCCACAGTCATGACTGGTGTTCCAGCTCCATGAGGGGTTGGGAACAGATGGGTTTTAGGGTCCCTTCCCAGCCAAGCCATCCCGTGGTGCCCATGGATTTTGGATACACTGAAATAATAATAACAATAAAAACAGCTGGACCCACCCAGCTCCCTAATTAAATGGGTGAGCACCAGCCTGGCTGCACTGGAGTCATTATTGACACAATCTGAGATGGAGATTTTGGTCTCCACAGTTCAGGCAGGATTTTCCTAAGCTGAATTCAACAGAATTAGGCGCTTTTGCACTTACTAACTCCTCTAACAGGGAACCCCCAAAAAACAGCAGCAATTGCCTCCTTGAGACCTGTAAACTTATCCCTGCCCCTCATTCCTGGCCACAGCCACATGTCCTGTTCATCCCACGTTGTTTGAACAACAGCAACTACAACTCTCACCTGAAGATCAGGAAAACCCAAGAGAACATGAAAATTCCAAAGATGCAGATTCAGCCTCAGGTACCAACAGGACTAAAGAGCATTAAACTGATTCCAGACCTGCTGGGGTTTAATTCCTTGGACAAAAGGCCACAGCACAAAATTCAGCAGAACATGTTAATATTCCTTATTTCTGCAGAGCGGTGGGATATGGATCTGCATTCAAAAGAGGAGAGGGTATTGCCAACCCCAAAAGAAAATCCACATTTTTCGAAGTGTTTCACTCACCCTGAAAACCAGACAAACAGAGAAAGGCACAACCCCCGTGGACAGCAGACAGGAATAAAGCAGAGCCAGAAGAATGGGATTTGCCCTAACGTTAGTTCAGCTCTAACTCATTGATGGCAACAGGTTTTTTTGCAGAAAAATAGAAACTCTTCATATCAGCCAAAAGAGTCAGTGAAGCACTCAATGAATACTAAAAACCAATCTTGATTAAGTATTTAAGTTGAATACCTTCCCCTTATTTACAGCTAAAGGATTTGTGATCAAGGTACAGTTTTTGAAACAAAAAAACTGGGAATAATAACGGTGTAATGAATTAAAAATATTTCAAAAGAAAGTCTCTCCTTTTATTTCAAAGTTCTCCTTCTCTTAGCTCCTCTCCTAACATTTTGAAAGTGTCAAAACTGCTGTTATTAAAAACTACTGAGGAACGCCCACAAGACTTTTATTCTATGTACAAACCACCCTCTCCAGCAGTTCTGAATAAGACTCTAAACTTCGAATAAATGTCCAGCTTGAATTTAAGAAATAAAAAATACAACATAAACAAATAAAAATATCCATAATTGCATCATATGAACTCAGTGTCTGTGTTTGCCATCCTGCTGAAGAAATAACTGGGTAGACCAAAGTGATGTTTTGCTGTAAAGATCTTAAAAGGAACAAATATCCAAAAGCCAAGTCTGGTGCAGTTTTGGTGACAGTGGGAACCTTCAGAACAGCTGAGTTAACTGGAAATTCACTCATATGAGAACAAATCTCTCTGAAATTCAGATGTTGCCTCCCTTTAACTGCACCAAACACAGCAAAAAATCCAGGTGTCTCACCGTGGGAAATGTAGATCAGCATGGAAATTAATTCATTCCTTCCATCAGCTGAACAACAAAAAATTCTGCATTATAGTCAGCTTGCTTCAGGTTTTAGTGAACTATTCAACAGCTCAGCCTCCCCTGAGATTTAAAACATTTCAGAACTTTTAGATATGGAGAGACATCATTTTTATACGTGTTACACACAGTTATTTTTTGGAGACACTTGGATGAAGAAAAGCTGGTAATACATGAAGTGTAAATAATAATTGATAGAGAAAAGTGCCAAGCCTCATATCTGATTCCTGGACATTCCCATCCCTGTTACAGATCTTCAGTGGCTGTGCTGCCGGAACTCAACTAAATCCAAAGGGAGAGACCTGTTCATGCCTTGAAGCTGGGGAGGAACACAAAGAAAAAATAAACAAACACACAAATAAAATAAAATAAAATAATTTAAAAAAAAAAAAAAAAAAGTAAAAAAATCCAGTCTAGGGTAAGAAAATAGATAAATATTCAGAAATCTAGCAGGAGAGGCTGACAATGATTTCCCAAACTTATTTCCTCACCAGAAAAAGCTGCACCCTTTGGGTTAAGGAAAAGCTGGGAAATAAATCAGAGAATCCCAATAAATGCTGGATTGGAAGGGACCTCTCAGGATCACGGAGTCCAACCCAGCAAAACACCAATGCAACCCTTCTGCAGCTGTGTAGGCAGTGGAAAATATCTGGATTTGTCTAAAAATTCATGGAAAAATACATGTATAACTGGACTTTTTTCCCTTTTATTTTTCTTGTTGTGGTTTGGTTTTGTTTGTTTTTCTCCCCAACTTTAAGGCATAAACTGGTCACTCCCTTTGGATTTAGTTTCTTTCAAGCTCTCCGTTGCTACCTGGAGAATTTCTGTAATGTCTATTTGCTGGCAAACCAGAGGGCAACAGGAATTAAAGGATGCCCAGGAGCACCCCAAGCCTGTTAATCAATAGGAAAGATTCCATCTTGGAAGAGAGAATTAGAAATATTTGAGTCTTGTATGAATAAACGGGTCACCTGTGCTTATTTGGGTTTTCTTTTTAGAATCTATTTTATGTGGAATAAACTGCAGCCTGACAATGGAAGCAGATATTGGAAGCATGAAAAAGTGCAGTAAATCACTTTCTTTTAGATAATGGCTAAAAGGAATTAAGTGAAACAAGAGCTCATAGTAAAGAACTTTGTTATTCTGGAATATGCTCCATAAAACTCTCACAAACTGCTCAAACCAACCCTTCAAGTGTCACAAGTTCTTTCTAACACCACGAAAGTTTTTACAGCTGAGGCCCTCGGTGGCCAAGCTCGTGCCCAGAGCTGTGCCTTGGCCATCACATATTTAATTTTTGGGCCACTGCAGATGGTCACGGAGTAAAAACAAAGGAAATGCAGAGGTTTTGTGTCTGGCTTTTATATTATTGCCACAACTGCGTGGATGGCCATCACAAACCTCAGGGAAAATGCAAAGGTTTTCCAAGGATGCTCCCTATGATCTGTGGGATTTGTTGATTAGCTCCAGAAAGCAAAGCTGATGCCAAATAATTTCCCCAAGAGCAGCACACCTTGGAAATTCACTTTAAAAGAGTTTTTTTGCTCCATGAGCATGTCCAGGAAAACCTCTTGGAGTGCACACGAAATGACTGCACAGAGCATCAGCTCTCCAAAGCACAGAACAGCAAACATCAGATATCAGGAAATTGTCCCACACAGTGTGAGGATCATGAGGCCAAACCAAAGGAGAGCTCTAGGGAGATGAAGGTAAAACCTCACTGAGATTTTTCCAACTTCCACTGGGGTAGAACAGCCACTGTCATACCAAAAAACCCAAAAATGTGTTGAATATTTCTAATTTCAGGATCTAAAAACCGACATTTCTTTACCCAGTGAAGTCAAAGGTTCTACCAAAGTTGCAATTTCTAGTAAAAAGTAAATTCAGGGGACTAGAATTTCCAAATTCAGCATGGAAGGGATGAACTTGTTATAAATTGGCTTTGTTTTTGGAACAACACCCACTGTGCCCTGACAAAAAGGGGCACACAGGATATTTGTGACAAAAAAGAGCTGTTGAACAACTTCCTTACAAAGTCTAAGTCTCCTTTTGGTGAAAGTAAATAAGTGGGACAGGAGGGAAGGAGAGGCACCAGCTAAAATATTTATTAAAAAGAAGTTTGAACTTTAAAAGCTTTTATTTTGGTTTCTTTTTTTTTTTTTTTTTTTTTAAGAATCACCAAGGCTTTGAAAGAAGGAGGGGATTTTCTAGGTGCTCAAGTAATTGTCTTAGAAAGAAGCTTCATTAAATCTGCTGAAATAATTTTTACAACTTGAGCAAGGGCTGTCAGATTTTTGCAGTTTACACAAGTCAGGTATTTCTGGTGTGAGCAAATTTTCCTTCTGCTGCCATCTTGTGCCCCAGAATCTCAGCCTATCCTAAAAGGAAAAAGAAAAGGGAAAAGAACCTTTATGAAGTTTCCCTAACCACTTCAGGATGGTAGGAAAAGCTCTGCTTGAAGGGAGGATTTGCAGGGAAATACTGAGATAAAGCTCAGAAAGTGAAGGGCTGCTCCTGCCAGGCAGGATGGGACACACACAGCACTGCTTAATTCCTGAGGGGCTGGAACAACACCAGGCTCTGTGCTCCCAGGCCTCAGAGCAATAAAAAAATCTGTCCTGTTTGGGGACAGCAGCAAAACTGTGACCAGAGGGCTCCCACATGGCAATAATGATCACTAATCATTAATGAGCAGTGTAATTATCTTTTCTTTCTCTGTCCTGGCAGAATTGATATAAAATCAATATCTTTTGTGAAAGAAATAGTTAATTTTTAAGCACTTGATTCCAAAAACCTAAAATCTCCAGAAACCTAAAATCTCCCAAATCCTCCATGCTGACAACCAAGAGCATCTGAGTTCTGAGAGACCACGAGGATGGATCACATCCCAGAGGAATCTCCACGCACCTCATAGTTCATAGTCCGTGTAAAGAGTGTACAAGTTTTCACAGCCCTTCCCTGTGCTCCTGATTAATAAAATCAGGGAAAACCCAGGGTTTTTCTAGCACTGCATATCCCAGACTGGTTTAGGTTGAAGGCACCTTAAAATCCTTCTTGTTCCATCCCCCTTCTATGGGTAGGGACAACTTCCACTATCCCAGGTTGCTCCAACCGAGTTCAACCCAGCCTTAAACACTTCCAGGGATGGGGTTTAATGTCGATCAGAGATACTCCTGAAGAAAAATTAAGCAAAGAAAAAGATGTTACAAGAATCCCTCATTGCCAAGTGAAATTTGAAAAGAAATGCATGAAGTGGACACAGAGCTACAAAGTTTTCCCAGACACTTGCAAAAACCCTGTTGCCTGTAATCTCTGAGCTTCAGAGCACAGACTTTTTGTGCAGAATAAAGCTGAACCAATGGAATTAAAAAATAAACTCTTTTGGAAACAATAGAGATGTCTTGAGCACTGCCCTTCCTGAGAGGGGTTTTACTCCACTCTAAATTCCCAACCTTTTGGCACTGGTTTGAAAAGCCAGAAATAGCTGGATATCTCCTAACACAGACCACTTTATTAGGAATATAAAGAATTTGTGTTGGTTCTGAGCCCCAGTTGGTGCACAGCAATATCAAACTGCTAAATCCCATCTATAGTTCCCACCCCAAAAGTTTCTTTTTGGAGCCAAGGATGGATAAAGTCACTGGGGGAACACACTCACCCCACGAGAACTCCAAATCATTTTTCCCATTGCCCACACACGTGTATGACATAAAAGAGAAAATTAAAATTTGCTCTGGATTGAAAATATTATTCCTTATATTAATTCAAACTATTGAACAATAGGTTTAGAGTCCAAAGCACAAAATATGTTCACTGGAGGTTGCACTGGGATAATATTTTGTAAAGCACAGAGAGTTTTCATTTAGGAACTTCAGTTCAGAGAAGTACAGCAGGAGAGGGTTCTGGGCAGTGGAGGGGACTACAAGACACAGAAATAAAGAATTGGGCAGAGTTATTCAAAGTGAAAACATCCAGAATTCACAAGTGACAAAGGAATGGCAAACACCCACAACTGTTCAGCACTGCAGGGGTAGAACATCCTTAAAATTCCAGGAAAAAAAAAAAGACAAGGGAGCATAGAAATAATCACAAAACTCCCACCATTATCCTCATGTGAGTCCATGAAGGAGGACTGGTCCTTGTGTCTAACATCACCAGCAGAGCAATCCCACACCTTCATCCAGGCACAAAACACTGGGAAAAGGGACTCACTGAAAAGCAGTGGCACTGATCCCTCCCTGGTGAGCTCAGCAGGTGAAACCCGTACAGCTCCCAGGTGGGGGGTGTGGAAGTGGTGGTGCCTCCCCAGGGCCTGAACAAAGGATGAAATTGGGGGAAAATGACCTAAACACTCACAGATGGGGGCTCAGAAAGCCACCACATTTCAGGGATTTTGGTCAGGCATGTTTCATGGTAAAGCCAGAGGTTCTCACCCTTATCAAAGAACCCAGGCCAGTTGCTACATCTTGGATTCAGGATTTTCATTTATTTGAATCCTCTGTCTGCATTACTCTTGTGTTTATTAAGCACACTACCTTCAGA
Source organism: Orthonyx spaldingii (assembly GCA_013397795.1). Classification (NCBI taxonomy): domain Eukaryota; kingdom Metazoa; phylum Chordata; class Aves; order Passeriformes; family Orthonychidae; genus Orthonyx; species Orthonyx spaldingii. Next base: position 3,775,761 of record VZTJ01003580.1, read on the forward strand.
AGTGACTTTTTTGTAAAGAAAGGAAGCGCCAGCTCTTGGATTTGGAAATTTCCTGCACAGAGTTTATATCACACTGAAATGTCACAATTTCTTCAGCTGGACAGAGCAGGAGAGCATGAGCAGAAGAGAAATTTAGGGATTATTCTGGGACCTTCTGAACCACAGCCACACCTGCATCCCTGGCAGGTTGTGGGATACAGGTGTGCACATTCCAGATGGGATCCAGCATGGGGCTGCTCTGGGAGTCATGGAGATCATGGAATCATGGAATGGTTTGGGTTGGAAGGGACCTTACAGCTCATCTAGTCCCACCCCTGCCATGGGCAGGGACATTTCCACTGTCCCAGGCTGCTCCAAGCCCCAATGTCCAACCTGGCCTTGGGCACTGCCAGGGATCCAGGAACAGTCACAGCTTCTCTGGGAATTCCATCCCAGCTGCTCCCCCCCCTTCCAGCCAGGAATTCCTTCCCAATCTCCCATCCATCCCTGCCCTCTGGCAGTGGGAAGCCATTCCCTGTGTCCTGTCCCTCCAGCCCTTGTCCCCAGTCCCTCTCCAGCTCTCCTGGAGCCCCTTTAGGCCCTGCAAGGGGCTCTGAGCTCTCCCTGGAGCCTTCTCCTCTCCAGGTGAGCACCCCCAGCTCTCCCAGCCTGGCTCCAGAGGGGCTCCAGCCCTGGAGTAGCTCCATGGCCTCCTCTGGACTGGCTCCAGCAGCTCCACTAAAATAAAGGTGAACAATAAATACAAACCTTCGGAGTGAGCTGCCACTGAACTGAAATGGGATTCCACTGATTTAGGTGGACATGGGGCTGGAAAATGCAGCACTCTGTGTCCAGGCCCAGCTCTGGCTCAGTCCAGAAAGGCTCCAGGCTCGGCTCCTCTCATGGAGCCGCAGCATCCAACAGCACCATCCATCCCGGAATGCAGCTGGGAACACGCTGAGACTTCAGGAAGGTGTCTGTGAGCATTTTACTTCTGTTAAGACCGAAATAATGATAAACAGGGATAACAGTTACAAAAATTCCCCCTCCCAAAAGAGTCCTAGGAATCCTAATTTACTGGCTGGTAACTGGTAAAACAGAAATACAGTAACTCAATAATCTGAGCATAGCAGTTTTCAGTAAGGAAAATTAACTAATTCATTATCACTTCTAATTTGCTGAGGCATAGCTGCCATATTTGTAAAATCAGCAGGTTCAGAAATAAAAGCAAGTTTTTAATGAATGTTCTTTTTTTTTCCCCTTCCCGGATCCGTAAATGACACAATTCCTTAGCTCCCTCTAGTGCCAATTCCTAAAATAAATTTCCCGCTAATGACTGTGTTCACCAACGTAATCATCGGAGCAAATTAAAAATTCACTTGGCAATAATTAACTAGTGAACTCTCAAAGGATGGAGTAAATTGCCATGAACCAAAGCAGAACTCAACTGGTGTCACAATTACAAAGAAAGGTCAAATGTAGGCTTTCTGCAATAACAAAAATGTGCCGTCAATGTGCAGACATTGTGGGGTTTGAACAATCGAGGCACATGTGCCAGTGAGGAGCAGGGAGAAGGGACAGCATTCCTATGACATTTCCAGTCCCATTATTAAAGTTGCATTTTTTTTTTTTTCTTTTTTATTGTACTGTTCGTCTCCAAGGCTTGAAAATTTTGGCATTCGAAAGATGCTTCGTGCTGAGATAGGACACCTAAAAAGTTATTTATTTTTCAATTTAAATGGAAAAAAAATCTCTCTCTTTAAAAAAAAAATTATATAATAATAATATTAATAATAACAACAACAAATATATATTAATAGTAATAATAATACATCCAGAGGAATCCCTGTGCTCATCCAGATGTTGGAGGAAAAAAGCGTAGCAGGGACAGGAAGGTTCCTCAGCTTGTATTACTGCTGTCATTACACTAATTTAAAAAACCCTGAAAAACCCCTAAAAACAGATTATTTGTAAGAATTTTGGGGGTTTTCTTTTAATTGTGGTGTGGTTGTTCTATGCCCTATTTCTGGATTTTTTTCCTTTGTTTTCATACACAACACACTTCAAGACAAAGGATTTTCTGTGCAGGACAAATGCTGTAGTTTCCTTTTCCTTGGAGTTTTAATGCAGGGGCCATTCTGCAAACACAGGTGTGTAAAGTAGGCCAGGCCTAACTTGGAAGAGATGTCACAGCCCACCAGGAAAGACGTGTTAAAGTTCCCATTTAATGCTCATCTCTGGGAAAAAGCACCTCATTAAACTGCCAGGGGGCAGGGTGAGATGGGATATTGGGAAGGATTTTTTTAATGAAAGTGGGGAAGCCCTGGCATAGGTTTCCAGAGGAGCTGTGGCTGCCCCTGGATCCCCGGCAGTACCCAAGGCCAGGCTGGACAGGGCTTGGAGCACCCTGGGACGGTGGAAGGTGTCCCTGCCCATGGCAGGGGGTGGAACAAGGTGAGTTTTAAGGTCCCTTCCAACCCAAACCATTCTGGAATTCTATGATGATTAAAACCCTTCCCAACCATCACCTCCTGCCCCACTGTCCTGTCCCTTTTCCAGGCTGTTCCAGCTGCATTTCTCTGCTGTTTTGGGGAGAGCAGCCCATGTGAAAGCTGCTGTGACTGCTTCTGAAAGGACACTCAACTCTCTGGGAACACCAGCCTCAGGCTGCTCTGTGAAAACTGAACTACACATATATATTTTTAAAAATCCCAAACTAAGCTCTCGTTTAGGCTGTGAAGGACAGGGCAGCCACCACTGCCCAGTGATCTGATCCAGGCTTCTGTCACCTCTCTGCAGGAAAAGTGAGTCTCAATGCCAGGCTGAGGTGGCCTAACCTCAGCTTCCAAATATTACCGGCTGCCAGGTCAAAAACCGAGTTTGTTCCCATTCCCAAGCAGCTCCGAAGGCGCTGGGGTCACCCCCACACTGTCAGGGGCTGAGGGCTGACCCCAAACCTCCCCTCCCGAGGCTCCTTTTCCATGTGAGCTGCTCCCACTTGCAGCCATCCCGGGAAGCGCTGTCAGCCGCTTCGTGTTCCCCCTTGAACTGCGGGCACCGGGAAGGAAGGAGCAGCCCCGGAGCCCTCCCAGCACAGCTCCGGGACATCTCCCTTTGCCATGCCGGGAGCTCCTGGGCAGCGCTGGGGTGGATCCAGGGGCTGCCCTCTCTGCTTGCAGACACAGAGCCTTGTCCTTGGCTTTCTGGAAAACCTTTCAAACACCATGCCCAAGAAATACAAAAAACACCCATAGCAGCTCAAGGAGCCCTTCACCCGCTGCCTTAAAGATTCCTGAAGAGAAGTCACCTGGCAAAGGGAAAATATTCAGTGCACATAGATGCTGTCTCATATGCAGGAAAAAAAGATTATCAAATAAAATGAGGAGAAAATTTATTACTTTCCTGGCAACATACACAGAAAAAAAATATTCCTAAAGTAACGTGATCATCTGGAAATTTTTAAGCCATGTTAAGTTAGAATGGGAGAAAGGGAAAAGGGAAAAGGAAATAAAGGAAAGGAAAAATAAAGTGTATAATCCATGGCAAAACATGAACATTTAATTTGGAAATTTAGATTAATTCCATTTTCTTAAAAACCCACAGAAATACATTTGGAACCTTCAGAGAAAGATCTCACACAAAACAGCCTGTAGGTGCTACTGACAAATGATAATGATTTTAATTTTAGTATCTATTTCCCACATTATATTTCTATTTGTGTGACTACAATATAATATTTAATGTGCAACAATTATAATAATTATTATATATAATAGGGGTATTAAGCATAAAATATTAAATATTTTATTTTCCAAGTGTTTAAGGCAAGGTTGGACAGGGTTTGGAGCAACCTGGGACAGTGGAAGGTGTCCCTGCCCTTGGCAGGGGGTGGGACAGGATGGACTTTAAGGTGCCTTCCAACCCAAACCATTTAGGATTCTGTGACTGAATAATCCTAGATACTATTATCATTATTATATTTATAGTACACATTTTATAAATACTGTATTTTATATAATATATATATTATAATAATTCACATCTTTCAACAACTTCTTTCTCCAGACCATGTTTCCATATAAAAAAAAAAAAAGAAAGCAAAACAAATCAACATCAAAAAACCATCAGTGGTAATAAACCACTGACAAATCCACCACGTCAGCGTCACAGGATCAGTGTTCTCCATGACCCAAACTGAGGGACTGTTGAACATAATTCTGTTAAAAAAGAAGATGCTTTAGAGATAACTCATCCAGCAGGAATTTCCAAACCCCATCCCACTTTTCCCCAGGCTGGCACAGCCCCTGCAGCTCAGCACAAAGCTGATCAGCCCCAAACTAACCCACCACGGAATTATCATCAGGATATATCTGCACGAGGAAGGAATGACGGGAATTGTGCCGATTGCATTCCCTTTCCTGCTGAAGGCAACCAACCTCCACCATCCAGAGCAAAACCAAAGCAGGACCTGGCTGTGGAAGAGCAGCACAGGTTTGAATTTATTTCCAAATTGTTGATTATTTCAAGGCTTGGAGCACATGTTTCTCTTTCACATCATTACAGGACAAGCGGCCCAGTATAATTTTTAAAGGCATTGCAAAATTTTCCATGGATTTTAGTGGCTCTAAAGGCAGAATAACTCTACTGCTGTATGCAGTAAACACACATCAAAGGTGCTTTCAGGAATTACAGCATCATCATCTGATGGGAAGTGCTGCTTTAAAAGTTCTGCCTCCATTCAGAGGTTCCCAGTCCCACTTCTCCTGCTGATGTCCCATCCCTGGGTTGGGAAAAATTTCCTGAGGGTCTCCTGGGACCTTTTGCCTGCCAAATTTCAAGGCCCCCCCTTGAGAATCAGCAGCACAAGGGGTGCCTGAAGCTGCCCAGCATTGGGGGTTTTTGTCTTTCAAATCATTAAATATCCCTTGATTTAACAGATTTAATAGAGCTCTGTCTGTACTTAGTTCAACTTGAACCCATCCCCTACAAACGAGTGCTTAGGAGCACTATAAAATCAGTGGCTGGCAATCTCTGGATACAGGACTACCTAGAAAAACACTGGAATTTTTTTCAAGGCAGCTTCTTCAGGCAAAGGGAAGTGGCTGCAGGATTTAATTTGCTCTGCTTTGATTTCGTGTTCCTTTAAACTTTTGCCAGAGGTGATGGGAACGCCAGATGCACATTTTTTTGGTGTACTTTAAAATCCAAATAAATACAAATAGCATATGCTTGGGTTTGGTGTTTCCCCTATGAATTTTTTTCCCCCTGTGGAAAAAGCAGTCAGTAGGAAAATAGGTATTTCCAGTGTGTCACGAGAGCAGCCACAATGAGGATTCAGTAAATCTCTCTTGAAGAATCACTTACAGAGGGATTGGGAGATGAAGACACATTTTCCTGCACATGAAGAGGTTTGCAATCAGCGGTTTTCTTTTGTGCTGCAATTGATGCTTCCAAAAGTACATTTACTGGAGCACTGGTATTTAATGTTTCAGACTGAAAAAACAAACAGGAATGAGCAAAAACAGAGTGGAATTCTCAGATGATCAGCTTCCTTGCAAAGGTCCTCTATGGCTCACTTGAATTCACTAAGTACTCAAAAATAACTTCTCTTATTCTAAAAAGCTTCGTGACAGTGGTCTGAAGTTTGACATTGATTCAGTCTATGGGAAAATGAGATTATTTAAATATAACCTTCATGAAAACTGTCCAGGATACCTTAAAACCAATATTTGTAAAGCAGAATATTTAAAAACCAGCAGTTATAATTAGTGCATCAGTTCATTATATCTGCACGTACAGCTTAAATTCCTTAAATTCTTGGAATATTTTTAAGCACAGCCTGAAGCATTCGAAGTTTTACACCACTAGAAATTTCTGCTTACCGGAAAGGAAATCAAATGTGGGTTTGATTAATCAATGTAGGCACATATTAAAAACTTTTGCTTCTTATCCCATTAAAAGTAACACTAATGAGCAATGGCTGTGACCTTCAAGGGGAAAGCCACGTGTGCTTCAACCCCTCAGTATTTACCACCCAAATTTAATCTTTATAATGGACACCTTAAAAGGAATCTGATAGAAAATACTAAGAGCTGCTCCAAAAGTAAAACACTTAAGGAAGATTTTGATTAATGCCTCGTGATTAATCAATTGATTAATACAGTTTTCAATACAGATGTGAGGACAGTGTCTACTTTAATCAACCCTCCTGAACATGGTGAAGACAAATGATGAATTTTTTTGTCGATTGAAAAAACAAAGCCCATTTTAGCAGTTATGTAAATTATAAGTCAAGACTTCCTTGCAATGCCCAGATTTTCCCTTTTTATAAAACCTTACACACAGGAACTGTTAATTAGGTAATTGTCATCCTTTTGGGAAGGAACTTGCTATGAACCTAAAAGTAGTCCCACTTTCAGCCAAATGAGTGCACTTCTTTAAAGAAATCGTTTTAGAATTGCACTATAATCCATATTTAAAGTCCCTCTCCCTGATATTTCTTTATTCTGAGACTGTTTCTAATTTGTGATTATGCTTTCTACCATACTGAAACTGAAATCTTTATTCCAGTCAAAAATAATCACCCCGTAATTACTGTGACAAACTGCCCAAGCTGTATCATTGTGGCCATTCCGACTAATGATATTGTATTAGAATGCCGAGCAATAGACTTCAAATGGAAAATATAATTATGTGCATTAGTTTGTCTAAGCATTTATAAGATCACATATCCATCAGTTATCAGGTCTCATAAAAAAAGCCATATATCACTGTCACTGCTGGTTTTGTTATTGGAAATGGGGGCTGTTATGAACTCAGCTTAGGATGTGGGGCTCAAATTCCACTTTTTCCGTTGTCCAGTAAATCCTTGTGAGCTGAACTCCTATAAAATGAGCAGGATTCTCAGCTGATGGCACAGGAACAGATTATTTGACAGTCTCACCAAAATTTAAGTCAATGTTTAAGGTGCCAAATAATCTTGGAGATGTGTTTGACTTTACTGTGCATGAAGTGGTTCACAGAATCATGGAATCTTTGAGGTTGGAAAAACCCTCCCAGCCCAAGTCCAGCCTGTGCCCAATCCCCACCTTGTCCCCAGCCCAGAGCTCTGAGTACCACATCCAGGAATTCCTTGGATACCTCCAGGGATGGGGATTCCAAACCTCCCTGGGCAGCCCCTGCCAAGGCCAGACCACACTTTCCATGGGGAAATTCCTGCTGATGTCCCACCCTGCCCCTGCCCTGGCCCAGCCTGAGGCCGTTCCCTCTCCTCCTGTCCCTGTGCCCTGGGAGCAGAGCCCGACCCCCCCGGCTGCCCCCTCCTGTCAGGGAGTTGTGCAGAGCCACAAGGGCCCCCTGAGCTCCTTTTCTCCAGGCTGAGCCCCTTCCCAGCTCCCTCAGGAATTCTTCAGCCCCTTCCCAACTCTGTTCCCTTCCCTGGACATACTCCAGCCCCTCAATGTCTCTCGTGTTGGGAGGGGCCCAGAAATTACTCCAGGGTTGTAGGTGCCTCACCAGTGGATAAATCTTGGCTGAACATCTCCGTGTCTCCTGTTTTCAAAGCTAAGGGAGCACCTGAGCACCCTCTGAGCATCCTGAGCACCAAACCAGCTTTACCTTCACTAAACCTTGGTCCTGCCTTCATTTTGCTCAGGCTCCTCCTCAACATTCTTTGCTTTCCTTTGGAAGACCTAAACCTTTCCAACCTAAAGAACTCCATGTTTCCCTGTCAAGGAGGATACACAGAATCATAGAATAACGGAATGGTTTGGGTTGGAAGGGATTTTAAACTCATCTCATTCCACCCCCAAAATCTTCCATTATCCCAAACTGCTCCAAGCCCCATCCAACCTGGCCTTGGACACTTCCAGGGATCCAGGGCAGCCACAGCTTCTCTGGGCACCCTGTGCCAGGGCCTCCCCACATATCATCACACAACAAGGATACGTTATCACATCACTTATTACAACATAACAATGATGAGTTACCCTCAGAAAATATAAATAACCTTTTTCTCCCTCTTTTTGGGTCATCTGAGCTGCATCTCCGCGGTTTCGACACCCCGCTGAAATAACATCGTGCTGCATTTTGGTGCCAGTATAAATTTCAGCCATCCAAACAAGGCTGTGTATTTGAACTGACAAAGCATAAATTATTTGCATCTGGCATAACTGATGGTTGTGTCAAAGCCCTGGCATATAATTCTTAATCTTATAGATGCCTGTTTACTTGTGCATAAGATAGCAGCGCTGAGTCTCTTCCCAGAACAATTATCAAGTTATTGCTATGGGCGAGCCTGGAACTTCCAGGGAAAGCCACATGAAAATGCAGCCATCCCGGAGCAGGCTGAAAGGGATGTTTTGAATTAGAGCTCAGTGCTCTGCTTTTCTCCTCTGTGCTCCCAGGAAAATGGGAATCGGAGCGTGCCAGGCAGGCACGGAGCCGCAGGTGTGTCTGCTGCCGTGTGCTTCCCCAAATATCAGAGGAGAAATGTCACTCACCCTCCTCCACAGGCTGAGAAGGTTCTGGGATGATCTACATCCTGTAATACAACATATTTTTTTAAATGAAAACTATCTTTCAGTGAGCAAGGAGTTGGTTTTTTGGGGAGTTTTTTTATGGTTGGTTTTAATGAACAATTATTTTATATCTTTAGAAAGAAAATCTACCAATGCAGACCTGGAGAATGTTTGAGATACGTTGTTTTTTCTGGGAGAATTTTCACTAATTTTTATTAATCCTGTAGTTTGCGATGGCTGGGTTTTATCTGATGTTGTGTGGTTTATATTTATATTTAATAACCTATTGTTTGATCCTCAAACATGCAACAAAAGACATGAGAACCTTCAAAGGAACCTTCATTGCACCCACCTGTTTTACCCCAATAAAGAGCTGGGGCTCGATGTGGAAAGATGAGTAGGCCATGAAACTCCTTCCTCTTTATTAGCAGAATTAATTTTAGAGGGTCAATGTACATCCTAGAAAATTTGTCTCATGTTAAGATGTCCAGATGTTTTTGGTCTCTCTGTCTGACATTCCCACCATCAGAATAAATTGTATTTCCAGCCTAATGCAATAGATAAGAGAGAGGAATAAATCTCATCCAGTTCAGTTGATAAAATTAACATGCTGATGATATTTTAATGTTTCCATATAATCAAGGGAGCATGGATCATGCCTCCACCAGTTCCAATGTAATTCTCTTCTTTAATCTTTTCTCAAGGAAGAAAAAAAATGAGCATTAGAGAGGATTATGCAGCGAACAGTGTGTGCTCCAGTCTTGGAGCGAGTTGTTTGCGCTACGCTTGAGCGGCTTTGCCCAAAGGGATCGCGGAGAAGCTCCCGGAGACAGGGGGTCAGCAGCAGCCCTCCTGCAGTGCCACTGCACCACTTCCACGCCGTGGCTGCTGGTGGAGAAGCTCCACTGAGCTGGAGAATGGCATTAACATCCCAGAGCCGTTTGGCATCCACATGACCCCCACAGAGGGCAGGGAATCGTCCTTGGCACGCATGGAGGGAATGGGAGCGGCTCAGGACCTAAGGCGGGAGGAGTTTGGCCCAAAATTGCTGGGGTAGGACACTGGTACAGGGCAGCTGGAAATGAAACTGCATTTCATGGCCAAAGAGAAAGTAAAGGTGGTAAAGGAGATGGAAAAGAAAAAGGAGGGGAGGAGAG
>VZTJ01003580.1:3791115-3833664 GCA_013397795.1 Orthonyx spaldingii
GCCCTAATTATAAAAAAAAATGTGGCTTTGGGAGGTGACCCCATGTAATGCCATGGACTGGCCCTCAATTCCAGGCCTTCCCATCAGGCAGAACTCCAGCCCCTCCTGCAGCTACCAAGCATTCCCCCAACACAGACTCTCTTTTCAGCTTTTCAGACATCTTTGTGAACATTTTGAAGCTGATAAATAACCTGAGCCTGTCCCACAGACACTCCTCTTTGCAAGGCTGATAATGTAAATCTAAACCACATTAGATAAGCGCTGCATTTTTAGAGGCCTCAGGTTTGTCTCCAGTTTTCAGCTCACCATTGGGCTGTGCAAACATAAAATGAGGTGTGGGAAACCCAAAACTCCCTGTAAACAACAGAGTGCTGCCTTTAAAATCCAAAACTTCAAAAATTTTTGTGAAATATGTTCTACACCTACCGTATTTCCACATTCTGTAGATGTAGAGATATGGAATGGCCAGAAACTGGTGAAGTTTTAGTCCTGCACTGTAAACAAAGGTAAATTGGTTGATCACAGGGGCTTCTCCCAGTGTTTATATCTGTTCTGGATATATTAATTGGTTGTACACATAGGCACAATCATTACATGACAAATTAAAAAAGGGCACATAATAAGCTTAAATCACCATAAATCATACAATAAACATCGGAATGAGAAAATTTAATAAACAATATGTTCCCACAACAACTTCATCCCCTTCCATTAAAACCATAATCCCCCTAGGACTTGTTCTTTTATTCTCAATTCCTGAGTACACATTATCTATTAAAAGAAGAAGAAAAGATCAAAAAGCACAACTCACCAAGCCAGGATATGTCTCTTCCTCTCACGTTTTGGTCTGACAGTTTGTTTTCTGTGGCAAAAATTCCAGCCTGTGGCTATTTTGGATGGACAACCGTATCTTCCTACATGAAAATTTCCTTCATTTTAAAAATGTTTCTAATCTGCATCAACGAGAAACCCAGTGCATGGGTGAATGGGATATTCCCAGAGAAAGATCTCCTTCTGGATGGTTACTGTACCTTTTTAAGGCCAACAGCTTGGATTTGGGATTCCTGCATCCCATATGAATGAGGCTCATTCCCAACCAGCTTCTCCAATAATGACCGGTGCAGATATTGCAAAAAGAAGCTTCCTTTTTCTGCAAATATTTTGTTGCAGCAAGCTCTGTCTTTGCTAGAAATAAACCACTTTTCCCAGCCTAAACTTTCCTAGTACAGATTTCCCTTTAGGAAGAAAAAGGATGTTCCTCTGGAGAACACACTGGGATTTAGATCTTTTCCTTCACAGCACTCCAAAGTGACTTTGGACAAATCATTGTTAATCCTACACTGCTCAGGTGTCAGAACTGATCCTATTTAACAATTCTGATAATTAATTTGACAGAGGATGCGAGTACACACCAATTACATTGTTTTCCCTGACATGCATTTGGAAGGCAGTTCCGACTCTGAGGAAAATCGGACGACAGGTAAATGAAATGATCTGGGGACTTCAATGACAGAAGTAGGATAACATTTAGCAACACAAAACTTCCAGTTCAGGAATTTAGGAGTGAATAACTGGTATTTTCGAGGTTGTTTTTGGGCATGGAAGAAGGCAAAGATTCAATTATATGCTAAATATAAATCACTGATGCAGCAGCCCCATGAACACAAATGGTGGGTGCATCTTATGATGGGAATGGAATAATATTCTCATTAAAAACAGAAGAATATTCTCACTATTCTACAAACACCATGTTGGCACTACCTAGTGCTGCAGACTGTTCACAGGCAGGAGGAAAATTCATCAAAATGTGGGAAATGGATACTCGAGAAAAAGTCCAACCTATCCTAAGTGATGAGAAAGAAACAAAGTCATTTATTTAGCAGTAAAATGAATGAAGACTTGGTTAAAACTACACAAGGTTGGTTCAAACATGAACAGGCTACAGATAAATTCAGGCTATTAAAAATTATGTCTAAAGGACATCTTTAGGCAGGAGAAAGGTTCTCCCCCAGAAGTAGTGGAGGCAAAAAAATGACTTTAAATTACAGTGGTGAAACCCAATTCCACTGTACACTTTCCTGGAAAAGCTGGGGAATTTCATACCTCTTGTTGTTATTTTGAGTATGTTGAGTATTTCTTGTCTATTCCATCACATTGGAAATGAGAGCCTGAAATCCTTAGAGTTTCTCCAAAATCCCAGGCAGGACCAAAAGTTGTGAGGGGTTGAGGGCACCAGTTTTATTGGCACTCTTTGAATTAGATCTGTCAGCCAGGAGAGAAGTTTACATCCCACGTGGATCCTCATAAAGTGTTATTGCAGCACCTCATGTCTCTGTAAATAGAGATAAATATATAGCTAATGAATATAGATAATAAATGTAAATAATCATAGGTACCACATACATGAACTCATATGTGGCACAGACACACATGTGTTCTCTGGACAAGAATGGATCTTAAAGTGAGGTGTAAATATATGGTTGAAATTCATATTATTAACACATTAAACAATAAATGTGTGTTAAAGATCTTGTTTTGCTGTTTCCACTCATTCTAAACACAGGATACAGCCTCCCTCCATATCCAAACAAACAGGAGAGGTAAACCAGGCTCTCAAACCACATTTTCTTATGCTAAAACCTTCCATCTTTTGCAAGTAACTCATCTGATTTCCATGATCATAAAGAACTGGATAACACTAAATTATAACAACAGCAATCAGGGGCATGGGGAGCAAGAGGATCCTCGATTGCAGCCCATGCATCACTCAACAGCCCCACAGAAGAAGAGATTGAAAAGCACATCAATTCACATAACTTCCTCCCAGTGCCCATTGTCTTTTTCAGTTCCTAATGATGCTGAAGTGTCTCCATGATTAAAATTTAAAGGTTTCCCAGTAACCAAGTAATTTGCCCAAAACTCCTTATCTAGCACTCACCACGAAGATTCTGATTTTAATATACCATTAATCAAGCTCCAGCCAAGTTTACTACTGATACTTTCAATTACAGAGGAACTAACTTCATTCTTCTCAGTGTGGCAGTGAGAGACCACTTCTCTGATTAGCCACAGCCCTAAAAACAGATGGATAACAGGGCTGGGCTGGATGCACTTTCCTGAAGGAACTATTTGTTGCGAATTACGATTTAGTAAACAAAATTGGATCACTCTGCTGAAGGATAAACTTCAGCCAAATTTTGAGCCCTGCATACCCTAATTATAATAAAAACCACGAGCTGATTTCAAGTTTTACGGTGTAACAATAATGTGGGATTTGATGAAATGTAAATTGACGCGACGGTGAATCGAACGGGCGAGTTCCAAATATCCGCGTATTTCCCACCACAAACATTCCCACAAATGCCCATGGTGCGTGTTTAATTGAGGCACATGAATAGATCCACAATCTTCAATAGGACATCTCGTGCTCTAAGTGATGCACGTGCGCAAGTGATTGCAGGATCAGTTATCAGAAAATGATCCCCGGTACAATTCATAAGAATTCCAACAGATTGCAAATAGCTATGATTTGTCACACAACATCTGGTCTCTTCTCTCCACAATCAAATGGACAAATGGAAATAACAATACAGGCTGTGAAATCGCAGCTTGGAAAAAACAATTAGAGGGAAAGGGACCCCTACCTTACCCTGCTGGAGTGATGGAATTTGCACGGGGCTGCCTGGCTCAGCTAACGAAGAATCAGCACTTGTTTGAGCTCCAGTGTGATTGCCACAAGAGAAATATTTAATTCTTAACTTGTTTCCACAGCTGCAGTCAAAATTTCAGGCAAAATGGGATGGTCCTGTTACTGCCTGGAAAAACTTTACCTGTTCTGCAGAATCAACATCCTGTCAAGACAGGTGAGGAGATGGACAAAATTGTAATGTTTTATTTAAATATACAGGTATCATCATTACGTATATATATTATTATTATTACTAATTTAAGCCAATCTCTTCGTTCTGGATGCTGCCAATCATTAATTCTAATTAATTCACCTAGAGAACATTACAGCACGGCCAGGTACCTTCCAAAATTGCAAGAACTGTCTCAGCAGTGAAATCAGAGGGACAGGTAACAATTAACTTGGCTGTGAATTAGGAATATCCATCACAAAACTCAGGTTTGTGCAATACAATTTAAACTGAAAGGATAAATGTAAAAATGCTCAGGAAAAAAATAAAAGAGAGTGTTTACAATAACAGCAACTGAGACAGATTTCCATTGACAGCATTACTCAGAGTCTCTGGATGGCACCGTCTGCTGGTAAGTTTGATTATCTGGTGAAAAATCAGCCTGATATTTAAGAAAAGAGCAGTGAAGCATCCGAGTTTCCTGCCATTCAAACCCAGCCTTCACAGAGGAGTTGACATTCTCCACTTTAGTTAAATAAAAGTTTGAGCTTTTATGTGGAAGTCTCTTTTACTTAGAGGAGAGACATTTGGGTGAGGTAACAAACTTCCTTTACATTGGTGTCCAAAGAAATGAAAGGATTGGGTGTTTTTTCAGATAATGAGCAAATCTGTTCTCTTTGGAGTGACCTCACCACTGACCTCCTCTCTGTAGCACCTCAGCACAGCTCTGCAAGCTGTGAAGTCAAGGCAACATCCAGGCAAGGAGCTTCACTTTTTTTGGTATTCATCCAAAACAAAGCTCCCAAATTTCTGCTGCTTATTATTCGTTCAGAATTTTTGTTCTCCAGCAATAATCAACAGTGTAAAGTGTGATAGATAAGGCGTACCAAAAAAAAAAAAAATAAGATCACTAAAATTGTTCCTGAAGTTGTCCTTTATCCCAAACACAGTAATACCTTCTTGGAAGATTTACAATGTTAACCAATTCTTTTCTGTCAAGTAGCAATTTTTGGCAGATCCCTTTTGCATGATTCATGAAGGACCAGTAAAAGGCTAATTGTTCAAATTAATTTGCGTAAATGACTAAGCAAGAGATAACAAAATTACATCTGCACTTGTTTGGCAAAGATTCAACAGCAGCGGCCCTGTACTGCCAGCTGCTTCCAGACAACACTCTCGCAGAAATTAAAAGCTACAAATATTAATTAATACACTTTTTTGGTACGTTAATTTACACTGAAAGGTTCCGGAGTACAAAACTGCTGAGAAGATGAACCATGATAATTAGAATTAATGGGATGGATGCATGTTTTTTGCAGCTGAAGTTTTAAAAACCCGTGAATGGAACTGGGAACTTGGAACTGACATTCTCATAAATCTCTATGATAATGCTGCTATTAGTATTAGAAGGATTAAGTGCTGTGGCTCCGGCGTTATCCATCACATGACACGTTGTATCCCATCTGTCACCGCCGCGGCTCAGACATGAGCGCTGTCCTTGAGGAAGCCGCATGAAAAGCTTTGGGAATTCAAGGAATTGCAGGATGGATGGCTCAACCCGCTGACTCTCCAGCAGGAATAATGGCCGGTGCTCTGTTCTTGTCAGCTCAGGGCTTGAGCAAATACTCCGACTGTGGTTAAGTTAAGTTAAGTTAAGCAGCCTGAGTTGGAGATAAATCAGCAACAGTCAAATGTCACAGATTTTTATCGTTCACTCCTTCCCGTCACTGTGAGTTTGATGCCTCTGGAACTGGTTTTTACTGGTGTCCACCATTAATTTGGCATTTTTTAGGGCAGCCAGCGCCACAGGGGCTCCACTCAGTCCACTGAAATAACAAAGAATTTTTACATGAGATCACTAATGAGATCCTTTACCTGCTCCATAATGTTATGTGCATGATGAAAATCCCCTTCTCCATGGAAATGCTGTTGGAAGAAAATGAAATTTTAAATGTGTCCTGCCTTGAAATTTTGCCCGGAATATTAACTTCAAATTTTGTCTGAGAGTTTTCCAAACTTCTGAAAAATTATTGAATTTTACATCCTAAAAATACTTCAAAGGGACACAGATACAAGACCACTCTGCCAATTTCACTGATTACTTTTTCAGTGCTAAGAAAAGTTGTAGAGAAGGAAGTTTCAAACTTCCAAAGCTAAGAAATTCTTAAACAGCACTTTTCCTTCTATTTTGAATGATGCCTATGCAATAAATTGCAACAGGCAATAAAATTGGTGAGAAAGGCTGAACCAGAAGGGGTGTCTGAAAAAGACCAAACGGTGGAGATTTTCCTGGGAAGGAGCAGCTTCCTCACCCTCCCCAAAAAGTCACCCCATGGTGATCAAAGTCCCCAAAACAAGCCAACACTAAGGAACATCTATTAGAGAGTAGGATCCACAATATTTTTCCCCTCGCGTATTTTGGTAGTAAACCCTCAAAATTATGCTAGCACAGTTTATTAGATTTATTAGAACTTACTGTTGGTGGAATTCTTGGGGCTACCTTGTGCAGGGCCAGGAACTGGACTTCCATGATCCTTAAGAGTCCCTTCCAACTCAGGATATTCTATGATTCTACTGTTTGTTTTGTTTCTCTACCCTGAACCATTGGATCATTTTCCACCTGTGCAATAAGTCTGCTTCTATTCTGCTTTTATTCACCTACACAGGCTCAAAAAAAACCAACAAAATAGCAACTTGTTATGTCCCATCTCTGATAACATCATGGAATAAAATAAAAAACTCTCTTTAACCTGGACCATGTGGGTTGTTAATTTTATGTAGTGAGACTACTCATGGTCTCACAGCTCCCAAGAACTCAACCCAAATCTTCCATTCCTTGGATCAGTCAGACAGCACGGCAGTGAGGGTTGGTGCTCAATTCCCCAAAATCAGAATTTCACAGCTCCATCCAGCAAAAAAAGCCTGGAAAACACAAGTTTTATCAATCTTTTACAGCTTATATTTATAGCAATAATAAAAATATATTATAATTTATTAATTACTGTAAATTACAGAATATGTGAATATTTTTCCTCATCAATAGTGTTATATTTATGGTCTAAAATATTCACCCAGGTGGGCAGAAAATAATCAGCCTAAAAACTAATACATTTCAATTAATAATTTAAATTAATATCTTCTTCCTTTCTGCACTCTGAAGACACAACTCTTACCTCTACACAGAGATGTGAGACAGAATTGCCCTGTGAGTCATGTGGGGTGAATACACAAAGAGGTTTTGAGCCAAGTTAAAATAAGGATTAAAGAGAAAACGGAATAAAGTTATGAACCACAACACCCAGATTTTTCTCTCTGTCTTTAATCAGCACACTGGACTTGCTGAGGCTTCCCAGAACACATGATTTTGTTAATTTTTGGTATATTATTTTGGTATTTTTTGGTATATGATTTTGGCAAAAGTTTCACCTCTTTTAGGTTGCTGTCACTTCTCACTCGCAGCCACATCATAAAACAAATTCCTGGCCATTCCTCACACTAAAATTCACACTAAGAGTAACTTGAAGAGCTTAATTATTAATTAAATGAACTTCCTTTAGGCTGTAATAATAGACCAGCATTACTAAAAAGAGTACTTAGATTTGCATTTATGGCCCTTTACTGAAACCATTTGCTTCCCTTGAGACAATTCTTCCTTCTTCCAGCTCATCAGTCTCATGGCCCAGTACAGGGCATCAAACCTGTCATTATCAGTCTTGGTCTGATTGATGCAGAAAACTTCTCAGGCAGATTTAGGGAATATTAGGTGTTTCCAGGGATCTAATGGCAGTCAGCAGGCAGCTGACACCCAAAATTATGGGAATTTGTGCCACAGGACAGGTAGGAAATAGGTTACAGTGGTCAGTGAAAACATACCAAACTACCCTCACCCACATCCAGTGCCCACACAGGCTCCTGGGATTCTGGACAGGTGGATAAATCAATTCTGTGGAAGAGGTTGACAATCATCAGATATAAATAAAATTAAAAATAAAAATAAAGAGATGCAATAAACTACTTCCAAATGAGAATATCCTGGGCATGAATCTCATTTCCTGGCAATCTCTTGGTGATTCTCAGAAGCAGCTCCTGGTGGCAAAGGGACGGTGCCAACTCAACCTGAATTCCACTATGGACAACTCAGACAGGGAGAATAGGAAGCATCTTTGAAGTCCATTCAATTTTCCAATGGAAAGTCTTAGCTATGCCTCCACGAGAGCACTAAAGGAGTATGTGCAGGTTTCTTTGAGGACAATTTCCCCCTGGACATGGCAGTGAACCCCCCAGGGCTGGTTTTTTTTTATTCACATTTCTTTATTGTCCCCCTAGGAAGTCAAATGAATTACAATCTAAAAAGTTGAAAACATGCACCTCAGCCATGTTCCACTTTTTCCTGTTACACAGCAGTGCTTGTTCTCTGCTGCTTTACTGGGATTTTATGGAGAACCCTGGTGACTCTTTAACACACCCTGTTTGTTATCCCTGTCCCTGAGCCACAGCTTATAAATAAAGCCAGGTGGGACCTGCAACACTTAATATTCTGTTACACAAAGCATTCATGCATGAAGTCTGGGCTTGGGATCCAAGTGAAGGCTTAAAACATGGAATCCCACAATAATTTGGGTTGAGGTTTAAAGCCCATCCCATTCCACCCTGTGCCATGGGCAGGGACACCTTGCACTATTCCAGGTTGCTCCAACACACGTCCAACATGTCCTTGGACACTTCCAGGGAACCTGTGCCAGGGCTTCACCACTCGCTGAGTAAAGATGGAATTTCTAAAGTGATAAGAGATAGCCTTTCATCACATTTTAGCACAAATATCTCTGCATCAAATACATTGCTCTTGATTTTTCAAAGAGAAACCCTACAATGTCACTGAGCAATAAACGAGCGTTCCGCGTCAATGGTCTTAACCAACACTTGCATGGGCATTCCTGTTTGTGTTATTTTCCCTCTAAATATCCCTGCCGTGCTTGGAACATTTTGGTTGCTTCCATAAAGGAAACTGGAGAAAAGCTGCAGGAAATGAAGTCCTGAGTTTCTCCAGGGAGCAGTTGTGCCGTGGATGTCAGAGGGGCTGCCTTGATCCGAGCAGCTTACGCCGTATCAGCCCCGTGCTGCAGGACCGTGTCAGGGGGTGGCAAGGAAGAAGTGATTTGTATTTGTGCATCAGACATCCTAATTCCCTCATGCACAGTTTCAATGGAGAGAGACACCAAGAGCTTCAGAAATGTGTGGCTAATTATACATCTCATCAAATGCTCAACACTTAAACTCGTGATGAGCACAAAGCACTTGTCTGCTCCGCCACCTATCCCCTTCCTGGGATGTCCTTTTTAATGGTCTCTTATGTAAAGAGAGTTGGCTGCTTAAATATTTGAAGTCTGCCAGTTTAAAAGATTTAAAGTATTTTTAAAATGCAGAATAGATTTGGGGTTTGTGTGCTCTTATCATTCAAGAAAAACCTTCACTGATACTTTTTTTTAATTAAAAAAATCCCTTTGGGCTATGAATGCCAAGTTTTAGCCTGGAGGGAATTTTTATTGCAGACATAAACCCCTGGAAATCAGAGTATGTATACATCTACCACCAAGCCTGATAAACCCTTGACTGTGACACTGCTACAGAGGGCTGCTATAATATCTGATGACAAAACTGACAGATTACTTCTGATGAGAATGTGGAACCCTTTTTGTTTCTAACTTGACCCTGAAGACATGTCATAACATTTGTAATATCTGCAATAAAGTGTCAACTATACTGCTCTAAGACTGCTGGAGCTTGGAGTTAAGCGTTCAGTTTAGTGCTCCTACAGCCTTCAATTTCAAATAAAAAAAGACTCTTAATTTCCTTTTGGACAGTCCAAGCCCAGTAGAACTGCACTAATTTGTCTTGGCAAATATGAAGCGGTAGTGAGGAACATGACTGCTGGAAAGGAAATCCAGAGGAACAGAACGGAATAAAATAAACCTATCAATCGTCTCTACATGAATTGGGGATTTACAGTTCAGTAGGAACGATTTCCAGAGGGGATGGTAATAAAACGAGTGTCAATGACCACCCCACTGGCAGGGCTGGCTGGATTTCAGTCTAACATTTCACTGTGACCCCCCAGCTGCACAAGGTTCAAGTATTTTAAGCCTGTTTCCAACTTAATAAAAATGTCCATAGTATTTCCCAGTCCACGTAATCAGATGTGATGCTTTGGATTCCCTTGGTGGGAATCCCCAGCCCCATTATCTCCCATGTTTTAGCCTGCTCTTGGACCACATTGGGACTGGAACATCATTGGGGTTTGAAAAGACCTCTGAGACCATCGAGTCTCACCATAAGTGGTGGCCATAAAAAGCCCAATCTTGCCACGGGTACCACATCTCCTCTTTGACTCAGAGATTGCATTTCCAAAGGAGCTCTGGAACAGAGAATCCCCACTTCTCTGATAATCTGGTCCCAAAATTAATAGCTTGATATAAAAGTAAGCACCAGGCACAAGGCTGTGAAAGACAATATTTTGCTGCCACTAACAAGGGCTGATTTCTTTGTCTAAGTGTACAATATAGTCAAACTAAGCTTTATTTCCCAAGAGACGAGATACTTCATTTATTTGTGTAACTTCCTCAGACTTTATATTCTTGTGTGTTTCAGGACTTCAGTAGTTGCCTTCTTGTAATATTTCAGCTTTTAAGCTGTTTTCTTGCCTCACTGAACTCACATAAGATACATCTGAAAGCTTTAGTACAAATTTACTTCGAATAAAGTCTTCAATTCATTTTCATGGCACCAAAAAGACAGCTTTAATAACTGCAATGACAAATAAACTGGAAATCATTCCAGGCCTTTTCACTTAACTGACAAGTAGAACGCTCTCATAATGAGCCGCAGGTTTTACGTTTTCTCTTTGACCATAATAGCTTCATTTAAGAGCGTCAGACCCTGACACTTCATCATTTATCTACATTATTTCTCATCTTCTTTCAAATAAATTATGGAATACTAGACTGAGCACATAAAAACAAAGTGACTTGTTATCTGTAAACAGCAAGATAAATTGTCCAGAAGTTCCTCATTTAGTTCCTTTTAAATTTAAGGGCAAGTTATTGGATGTACCTTTTTTTTTTCCCCTTATCCCAATTTTTTGCATTTTTTTACAGCCATCTTATTCTGTTGCCAGTGGCCTTTGTGCAGCCATCCAGAGCCTGATGATAGCGCAAAAGGCATAAAATAATTCCATTATCCCAAGGTTGGACAGGGTAGTGCAGAAAAGAAAAAAAAAAAAAAAAAAAAAAAAAAAAAAAAAAAAAAATTGAAAAAAATCAAATAAACAACTTCCATGGATATTTCTCTCCATCTGTAAAACTCCTCGTCCGTAATACGTCTTGTCACACTGGCAAATGTGACACATCCAAAGTAATGAACAGTGGGGCTGTGACTGTCCTCGCCTTCAGAGAGAGCTGATATTCACCGCCAGCCAAGCCCCCCTTCCCGGCTGGAATACATTAATTCCTGGCTCCGAGCACCGCGGAACGCTCCGAGTTCACATTCCCTTTATTTTCAAACCTCATTGTCCTGAACACAATTAGCAACCTTGTGTTTGTCTTTTAATTAGTGGCGACAGATGAAATCGAGAGAGGTTCAGTTTAGTGACACCCCGTGCGTTCCCAGTGCACCTCTCCCTGTGGAAATCACATTTTCCCGATATTCCAGGGTGTGGAGACTCCCTGGAGCCTGAATCGAGTCCTCAACTGGAATTTTAAAGCCACACCAGTGTCACACAGCCGTCAGCACGTTTAGCTCTGCCAAGGGGGGATTCTTTGGGAGGACAGTTGGACTATTTCTGGTTTAGGGACAGGGAAATGAACACAGAGGACATTTCCAGCAGAATTCCAATGGATAAATCGAACAGCCTCTATTCCAGCTGTACATTTTAAGCCTTATGTTTCAAGACAAAGTGAAAACCAGGAAAGCAAAATGTAGGTAGGAAGGCTTCTCAGACTTGTCCTTCTTTTTACTCTGAAGGATTTATTTTAAAAGTACAAAATAGCAGTGTCAATGGATTCCCTGAGTGTTCCTCGTCCCAAGAGAGACTCTGTCACTCACCACTATCCTTGGGAAGACAAGGAACTGAAAAGAGCATGAAAAACTGGAAAGGACACCTCATCCAAGTGATGCAGATCAATGAACTTTGGGTTTTGGTAGCAATTTTAGACAGAACCTTCCCTGAGCTGGGCTGAGACATGAGGGCATTCCCTGGTGTAGAAGTGACATTCCCAAACTTTGAGTGACGCTCAGTTTGGGGACAAACTGGGCAGCAGAATCACAAGTGTCATTAACAGGTGAATAATTTTATTAACAGGTGAATAATTAATGCTTTCTCGTGAGAAACCCCACAGACCAGAAAGGCACCTACAACACACTGTGACAGCACAGAAACCTCTTTCTCGTGAGAAAGAATCTATTTGTTTATATAACAAAGAAAAAGGTATTGAAACTCTCATGAATCCAAGTGGCCAACTAGCTGCGAGAGGTGTACAACTAATGGCCAATCAAGTGAGAGTCCGTTTTGTATATAAAAGCTGAATTTAATAAATAAATTGATCTCTTTTGCCACTTGACGTCTCAAGGTCTCCTTGTTCGACATCCGCTCAACAGCGACAACACACCACTGCCATTCAGCCCACAGAGCCATGGAATTCCAAGATTCCCAACCCCACAGATACAACCAGCATTGCAGAAAAAAAATTATATGACTCAAGAAGGACTTTCGTAGGACTCCGCAGCACATTTAAGGTCATACCTTGACCTGTTTGAATTTCCAGATAATTTTCCTTCCACGCTTTTCCTTTCCCTCTCCAAATCCTGGCACTGTGGGCACACAGCCATCTTGCAATTCAATCATGCTCTCTGTGCAGAGCAGGCAACAATCAAATAAAGACAAAAATAAGAGTTTAAGCTGAGGTTCCCATCAGCTGCAATTCCATATACATAACATTTTAATTATATCTCATCTCCAGTGTAATAGTTAGAGATGCCATTTGATACAGCTTTTTTTTTTATTATTTTATTTGAAAAATTAACTCTAACTAAATTAGCAAAAATAAAGTAGTAAAAGTTAATTGGGAATTATCTACTCCAAAATAACTCTTACTGGTAAATGCTTTGTGTGGTTATAAAAGGCTGATAAATATAATTGTATTTATGTAATGAGTATCATGTTTAATTTACTGTACTTGGTTGTTAGACAGCATTTTATGCAGGCCTCATAAGTGAGCTTCAGATTATTGCTCGTATTGCTTTTAGAAAAAAAAAATCACCATCAGATGCAGCACATGGGAAACGTCCAGATTTCAAACAATGCGGCGATGAGTTGTCCAGAGAAATATTTGGGATGAGCTGCATCTGCCTGGCCTGAAAACCAGAGTGTTTAGGAGCTGCAGGCTGATGGGTCGTGCTGAGTGCCCTGACACAGCCCGTGGTTTAAGGACTGGGATGATTTCTGAGATCCATGGCAGTTACAGCCCAGTGCATGGCAATGGGGTGATGCTTGCTCCTGGCAGCACTGGAAAAACAGGGAAATTCTCTTTTTTTTTAAAACACTTATTCTTCAGTTAATGTGATTTTGGTCAGCTGTTTTTATATTCCAGAAAGCACAAGGCAAGGCAGCCACTGATTTTGTGAGTTTCTCAGTTTGCTCTGGTTTAGGAGCAGGCTTGAGACTGTGCCATTTTTCTGTTGGTGTTATTAAAAATTATCCACGAAAAACCTTGGCATGACTGGAAACACTGGAAATCTGTACATACTCTGTGCTTTTTCACACTATTTACACTGGAGATCTGTACATATTCTGTGCTGTCTCATACGATTTAAAATAAAGAGAAACCCTAAAATGAAGGTGGAATTTCTCTTTATTAAAGTCAAGATTTTTTAAAAAAACCCCGAGATTGGACAAAATGTTACTGGTCCCTGAAAAAATAAATGCGAAATTCAGGCACTGATCACTATGGGGCAAATCAGTCCCAATCTCAATACTCTCAGCTGCATAATTAAAGTAGGCAAATAAAGAGGCAAACGTGCTGATTTTCGTCACAATTTAAAGACTTTTCCATTGTTTTTCTCACTCCTAAGTAAATATCTTTGAATGTAGGGTGTTGGCAATACTCAGAGCCATGAACATCCTTCATTTCTATCATTGGTGTGTGATATGGAATGGATAAAGTTTCTCCATTCTTTGGGACAAATCTCACAGGGCACCACACTTTGCACTCTACCCTTGGTCACCATTTACTGTATCCTCCCTCTGGACAAATTTCTGACTGTAGCCTAGATCCATTAAAAAAAAACTCTCAAAAATTCACACTATAAAAATATTTAATATTGAACGTTCAGATTTTTTTTTTAAACCACTGCAGCTCATGAGGGAGCTGAAAATCTGAGATTTTCGTGCAATTACAGCAGTGGGGCCAGAAGACAAACTCTCCAAATTACTATTGAAAATTCCAAAGCACATGTGGACCTGGAAGATTTTAGGCAAAGAATCCAACTGGAAATCCTCTCTATGGAGCAAAGTGATTGGCAGCAACTTGGCACCCATGACTTTGGGCTCTGGAATACCAGAAAATCACCATATATTTTTAAATAAAAAAAGAAAATGTTTCTGTTCAACTCCCCCACATCTCCTCCAGCTTGGCCTGGTTTCTGTTATTTCTGTTCTGGATACATGGCTGCAAGATTTATTGTATCAGATTAAAAGTAAAGGCTATTAATGTCAGATTCCATAGGGATTTTTCGTTAAGGCTTCTTGGTTTTACTTTATTTATAAATTATCATCTTGAGGCTTGTAAAAAGGGCTTTCCCCCTCTTATTCCAGTGACATTGTAATTTATATTGCTGGTAGTTTCATAGGAGAATTCAATTAAGAATTACAATTTGTTTCCTTATAACAGGACCTAAACAAGGGCTGTGTCTCTACATGCAGGCTATTAACAGTTTTTACACTGTTAGAGTGCCAAAAAAATAATATATTGTGCACCAAAACCTTCAAAAACTGTTAAGTCATTTAGTTTGTGTGGACACAAATGTGATTGTGCAGTTTGCAGGATATTTACCTACCTACCCCAGGAGAAGGGGCAGAAGCCCTTTGCACATAGATTTTTAACAGTTCTAGAGCGAGAGAAAAATGTTCTCTTGAGTCCATCTTCCTCTGCTCCAGTTTGAGGTGACCTATTTGGATATTGGGAAGAAATCCTTCCCTGGGAGGGTGGGGAGGCCCTGGCACAGGGTGCCCACAGAAGCTGTGACTGTCCCTGGATCCCTGGAAGTGTCCAAGGCCAGGTTGGACAGGGCTTGCTCCAGTGGGACAGTGGAAGGTGTCCCTGCCATGGCAGGAGTGGGACAGGATGGGCTTTAAGGTCCCTTCCAACCCAAACCATTCCATGATTCTATCATGTCTTAAGTCTTGTAATGTCATTTGCCCCAAATATTACTTTTCCTGTAACTTGTGCTCAGGTACACTGTGCTCATGTTCCCTTGACTTTCTGCATCAGCACCCCTGAGATATTTCGTGGCATAAAATTACTGTTTCATACAAACCTAGAGGATAATAATTAACCAAGAACAAAAAATTCCATGGACTGAAAGCAATCAGGAAAACAGAGGAAGCTCTTGCCCCAGTGTGTCTTGCCTTCCAATTCAGTGCCCCAGCACCTGTACCATCACAGGTCCCAGCAAAGCCAGTGAGCACAGAATAACCATCAAGTGGGTCATAATTACAGGCACATCTGCTCCAGATGTTTGTGTTGTGCTGTGTATCGCCGTTTTTTACAATAGACTGCAAAAGTTTACATTCCTTCTCTACAGCAGGTTGGTTATTATTCTGATTATTTCCAGTAAAATTAATGTTCATTAAAGGGATTGGATTACAGCTGTAAAGACGGAGAGCATTTATTGCCAGATAAATGATATTAAACATCATCAGCAGTGCAGGTTTTTCTCAATGCTGTGCACATTGCCCAAAACTATGGAATCCCCAGTGTGGGAAGTTTTCATGGACATGGTTGGACACCCCAAGGAGCCCTGGAATGGTCACACCAATCCAAGGCTTCACTCCAGCTCTGGTGAGGGTTTGATCCAATGTTGGCTGACATAGAACACACAGAAAGGAACATCCTGATCACCCAGGTTCTACAGTAAAACCAACGACTTAAGAGAAAAACCTGCTATTATAAAGTCTTTAAAGTCATTTGGAAACACAGCATTTTACAGAATCACAGAATCATTTGGGTTGGACAAGCCCTCCAGGATCATCAAGTCCAACCTGTGACTGGTCCCCACCTTGTCACCAGCCCAGAGCACTGAGTGCCACATCCAGTCATTCCTTGGACACCTCCAGGGATGGGGACTTCAAACCTCCCTGGACAGCACCTTCCTTAACAAGGGTTTAACAACCCTTTCAGCGAAGAAATTCCTCCTGATGTCCAACCTGAACCTCCCCCTGTGCAGGCTGAGGGCACAATTCCTCTTTTCCTGTCTCTGGCTGCCTGGGAGGGGAGTCCAACCCCCACCTTCTTACAACAAACATCTGCAATAAAATCCACCAAACCTATTCTCACACACAGAAAAAATACTGATTTTTTTCTGTTTTGACACAGTCAAAGGTGCCTCAGACACAGGAATGAGGCAGTGAAAAATAAAGCGATTAAGCCACGATGAGCTTGGCAAGGTAAGCGAGCATCAGTTTCCTTTTCCCTTTCAAAGCTGTCACATTTCTCCTGCTCCCTGGGCTTTTAGCAGAGAAGGATCCCTGTGCTTCCCCGAGACAAAGGATGGGCTCGGAAACTCTGTCTTCTGAAGTGATGAGTTAAAGAACACCGCAGGAGTACTTGCCAAATCATACCACCATTATTAATTCAGGCATGATGAAAGTGTTCATTTTAGCTATAATCATGTAATTCATCAAAATACTACTAGAGCATATCATTGGGAACTATTACACTGATAGAGCACCTTATTGCACCTTCCCCGAAAGCAGGAAATGTAGTTTTTGATGCTTATCTGCTGAAAAGCAATTCAGTTTGGGATTTTGGAAGCGCTATCTTATGGCACAATAAAAAAAGAAGGACATTTCAAACATATTTTCTTGTACTTGGGTGATGTTGTTATTATGTTTTGGGGTGATTATCTTCAACGATGAAGTTTGAAAATGGTGGAGCACTGCAATGTTGCATTTACCCGGCGCTGAAGGAACGATTGGGTTATGAATATACAATATATGAAATTTAAATGTAGATTTTCGATCTGCCCACTTTTAAAATAACTTCAGAGGCAGGAATCTGTCTGCCACAAGAACCTTCCCAAATAGGGGGGGTTTTTTGGAGTTTTTTCAGCAACAAACAATACTTGTAAAAAAACTGTATCTCGTGATAATGCTTAGGATTTTCAAAGGAATAAGGATGACTTGGGATCTGAAGGAATGGCAGATCCTGATTCCATCGTGACTATCCTCATGTTCTGCCTGACTCCTGCTCGCCATACACTTCCCTGAGAAAGCTGGAATTAGAGGGGGGAAAAAATGATGGAAAGAAATGCGAGATTCCGTTGATTCCCTTCCGGAATTACCCGCAGGTGCCACAGCTGTACTGAGTGAGGGACCCCAGATATTTCCAAAGAACAAAAAGTCTCTAATTGTCCATGTCAGGAAAGCTCCATTATTGCACACAAAAAGCAAAAAGTCACCCATTCCCGCTCTCAGACCTAGTCAAAGGGAAGCAGATGAACGCAGGCGAGACGCAGAAAGGGACACGTTTGGGAGAGCTGGCATTGAGCTCAGAGCCCCTTCTCCTCTCTCTGCCCTTTTCCATCCTTCAGCATGGATATACATTAGAATTTGGGGACTGAAGGTGGAGGAGTGGCCATGCACAGGAACACACACACCTGCATTGCCGTGTGAAGATGCCTGATGGGCCCCTCTTGCCCTACAGAAATTAGGTGCCAAGTCTCAAACTTTAGTCCATCATTATTTATCAAGCATCTTTTAACCAAGAGCAAAACACCCTTCACAAAGGAATAAGGTGTAAATTCACAACTAACAACTCTTATAAATAGAATCCTCCTTTGGGGACTTCACAAATTTTTCTGGATATTGTTCTCTAAACTGTAGCAGGTTTTTATTCTCAATACATCAAACCCTAAACCCTTTTCCTTCAGGAAAAAAATGGGGTCTCAAGTCAGTAGCAGAGGGCAAAGATATATAAAAACTCTCCAAAGATCATGATGAATATAAGTATTAATACATTGTATTAATTCATTAATACAATGAATAATGAAGGTAATTCTAATATTATTGGAATATAAATTAGGCCTCTAATTCTGCAAATCAGAACCATAGTTACACATCTAAATCCTAATTTTCCTCTTGGTGTGGGATTTTGATTTGTCTTTTAGTACCTAAATCTGTTTCTACTCTAAATGGATGAGTATTTTAACTCCAATACAAGCAGGCAATATGATCTTGGAGGTCTTTTCCATCACCTTAATAATTCCATTGGCCTACAGTGTACAGGTCTCCTCCACAGAACCCTCAGAATAATTTCATTTATTACAAATGTTTATGAAGCAGCCCAGTTTTATATGTGTTTATATTAAAGCTGAAGAAACAATAAATTATTGTTGGAAGCAATGTTTTATGTTGAATATTAAAGTGAGCTAATAACATTTACTAATCTATTCAGTAATTATTTCAGAGTAATTAGAAGCTAATAGCTACCAGTTTATAGCTATTAAGTCTCTTCAGCACTCCAGCTTGGCTTTTATGTGATCTTTTTGTTTGTTTTCATTGTAATTGTCTCTGCAGACACCTCCATGCAAACACAACCCCCTTCTCCTCCACTCCATAAAGAACTCAAAATCCAGGGAAATTAGTTGGCCATAGAACAAAATTATTTCCCCTTCAAGGAAGCTCTTTCAGTTCTCCAGCTGCAAAAGTGATTAAATTTAAGCATATGACTAATTATATGAAGTGATTTACTGGGATGATCAGGAGTGTAAGGTACATCCACACACACCTGGCTCCTCCAGGATTTTATGTCTCATGGAAAGAGAGGCTACAGCTTCTTTCATCCCATTTTCCAGTAAGAAATGGGTGCTGTTCCATTGCTGGAGCAATCCCACACCGGGAGGATGAAGCAATTTCACAGCATGTGAATGCAAAATGAGGTTTTCACATGATTTCCTTTGAGCAAGTTCCTCAAAGCTGCAGTGGATCCAGGGTTTTCCATAGCTCAAGGAGTTGTTGTCCATCTGCAGGTGTGGCACACCTGAGCTTGGGACAAATGAGCTTTGCAGCCCAGGCTGAGCCTCAGCCTGTCACAACTTCACAGACACACCCATTTGGTACCAACTTGGCAGCAAAAATTATTTCACCATAAATGGATACTCAAGAATTTCATAATTGAAAAAACCTTATGCATCAAACAGCAAAATTCCCATGGAGGAACACAGAGTCAGGCCTAAGTTAATTACACAGGGAATCAGAGAGTGGTTTGGGTTAGAAGGGACCATAAATCTCATCCCATCCCCCCCCTGCCATGGGCAGGGACACCTTCCATTGTCCCAGGCTGCTCCAAGCCCTGTCCAACCTGGCCTTGGGCACTGCCAGGGATCCAGGGGCAGCCACAGCTTCTCTGGGCACCCTGTGCCAGGGCCTCCCCATCCTCCCAGCCAGGAATTCCCAATTCCCAGTCTCCCACCCATCCCTGCCCTCTAGCAGTGGGAAGCCATTCCCTGTGTCCTGTCCTCCATCCCTCATCCCCAGTCCCTCTCCAGCTCTCCTGGAGCCCCTTTGGGCCCTGCAAGGGGCTCTGAGCTCTCCCTGGAGCCTTCTCCTCTCCAGGTGAGCATCCCCAGCTCTCCCAGCCTGGCTCCAGCCGTTGGAACAGCTCCATGACCCTCTGTGGATTCACTCCAGCAGTTCCATGTCCTTATTCTGGGCTGCCAGAGTGGGGGACAGTGCTCCAGGCGGGGCCATCGAGTGGACCAGGCTCCTAAGCCAGTGTCCTACACTGCACATCTCCTACAAGATGAAGCAAACCCTAAAACATGAGGATTTGGTGCCAGCTGCCCTGCAGACATCTTTTGACCAGGAAACTTTCATCCCATTCAAGGAAAACTTCCAGGAAAAACACTATAACAGCAGAAAGAGCTGAAGCAAGTACATTTAAAAAAACCAAATGAAAAGCCAATATTCACCTCCAAAAATCTGTTTTGTTGCACTGAGCCTTCCGAGGTGATGCAGCAAAACCCTGCTGTGCTTCCAAAGTTTCTCCACACCTGGGAAAGGAGCCCCAGGGAACAGAGCAGCACCTTCAGTCATCAGAAAGTGCTCTGGAAAAAAACAGAAATGACAAAAAATAATCAAATAAGGTGTGACAAGAGTGACCCCAAGTCATCACTGCACTGAGGGGGGACAGGACAGCAGTCTGTGGGCCACTCCTCACCTTCCTAACGCTGGAAACCGTCAGCAAAGTGACAGAAATAACCACGGATTTAACTGCTCCTGAACTTTTTCACTAGGCTACATTTTGCTATAAAATAAGCTCACTTGTGGTGCTTGGTTTTTTTTTAAATCATTATCTAAGCTCATAAGTAATATTTCTGAAAGAAGAGACTGGTAGATATAACAAAATAACGATGAAAATCTCATTTGCTTAATAAAATTCCTTTGATTTTAAATCAAAACTGATCTCCATCCATTTGAACTTTAACTACCTAATTTTGTCTTGCATTTCAGATAACACACAGTAAATGTAATTTGTCATCATAAACGTATTATTATTTAATCATATGAAACTTTTGGTTTATCTTGAGAAAATATTTATGGTAGTTTTAATACACGGGATCCATTCTTGACAGAAATGATGAAACAGATTTATCACCCTTGACAAATTATATTGCAAAACGTCCTCTCCTGACTGCTTACAACAGGAATATTAACAACACACACAACTGGAAAACCACCTGTGATCCTCATTTTTTTAGACTCAAATCCCCTTTCATGGACACTCCACAGTACTTGGAATGTGAGTTACTCATAAGAGTAATTCTCTGAGTGACTGAAACCTGTAGCCCTTTAAATCAAACTAAGTAGTGTTTTATTAAAGTGCCCAGCAAATCAATCTAAATCCAAGGATAATAAAGCCCTAATCAGGTGGTAGAAAAAATAATAGGTTGTCATGCATGAGGAAAAATAGGCAATCATGGAATGTTTTCTTTAATTAGGTTGTGTAAAGTGGAAGGACTGAGTAGGAACTGGCAAGACATTCATCATGAGCAAGGTGGGAAATTATTGAGATTACTGAGGAAGGAGAATTGAGTGTGAAATACTAAGATTTGACTGGACAGAAAATTAAAACTGGTTTGCTGTTCGTGTCACTTGCTCTTGGCAACTCCCTGGCAGGTAGGGCTTTTCCAAGGAGTGGGAATCCAGAGACTTCTGTGGTTTAAAGACCCCAAATGACTCCTTTCAACTTTTAATGGCATTCAAGTGTGCAGGTTCTGCCTCTGCCTCCCAGAGAGACAGTGTGGAAATTTACATCCATGGAGTTTTAGCTGGAAAAATCATGTGGATTCAATTCCTACGCTAAAATAAAGTGGTTATTCCTACTGTCCCAGGTCATCAGGTCATTGTCGTGTATTGGAGCTGCTTTAAAAATTACAAACACCATGAAAAAGATTATTTCGGCAGGCAGTGAATTTTCCTGAGTTAAGGAAAATGTCTTAGCCCATTAAATAATTATCATTATTGTTATTAAAAAATTATTTCTGAGCATCCTTTGCTGAATTCACAACATGCATAAAAATATCAACAGCATTAAGACAAGTTTATAAATACCCTGAAAAAAAAAAAAATCAGGAGAGTTTTAGAGACTTTCTAATTAAGGAAATTACAATGCACTTTAATTTGATCAGTGTTTTTAATACCTGTCCTAAGTTTTAGGCAGCATAGGATACACAGAGAGCTCCTGACTTCTTCCCAGCTGTGGTAACTTCTCAGTATCAGACCAAGACGTGGTGTCTGTGTCTTCTCTCTCATTTTGTGAAGAAAATTATTCTTTTGGAATTCCATAATTATAAATGTTATCAGAACATTTATATTTTTGTGTCTTTTTGCATATTTTCATTATTTGCTTATGAGGGAGGGAGATCGTGACTCTTGCTGATCCCTTCTCTCACCATTATGTTTGGTGGTGGTTCCATACCATAAATGCAGAGAAAATTCCTAAACATCTTTAATGCTGATCTTACCAATGAAAGCTGCCTCCTCCTAAAATCAGCACAAGAGCAGAAATCATTTTAAACTCAAGCTGACTTCAAACCTATCATCTTTTAGGCAGAGTTTCTGTTTCATGAAAATTGCATCAATGTCTAAGACCTCCAAACGTTTTGCTCAACTGAAATATCACTATTTCCTTATAAAAACTGCAGCTGAGGGGTATCCATGAATGAATTATGCTCCACAGATTTTCTTGGAGTGATGGAAACTGGGATGTCTTCAGTAAAAGGCCACAGAGATGTTCTCCCAGTTTTTTGCCAGTAACTCCAGAAAAACCAACATGGGAGCAGGACAGGAACTGACAAATTAAAATCTGACGTTATTGTCAGATTTGTACACAAAGTTGGTTCAGAGAAAGTCTTCAGGAAAATATCTACGTTTGAGCCTAAAACTTGGTACTGCTCCTCTCCAAATGAACATCCTCTGTTTTTCCACAGGAGCAGTAAAATTGTGTGATAATTGATAAATGGAGCAGTTTTCCCTTCTCTGTTATTTTAAGAGTAAATAAAAATGTTTCATAGAAGAATTTTCACATCAAACAGAAGTTTCCAGATCATTTTCTCCTTTTTAACTGGCCTGACCTCAGGACTGGCACTGAGGATTTTCCTGGGAGGCTGCTCAGCTGGGTCAGGATGTGAGAGGCCGCCTGGTTCGGGATCACGGAACCCTTGAGGTTGGAAAAGACCTTCAGGATCACCAAGTCCAAACGTTGCCACCTCCAGCCCACCACTCCCACAGAGCCAACCTACAAATCACTTGTCACCAACTTTGATCTACCTTGTTTCAGGTGGTTTCCCCTCTGTCTATTATTTCTGCCAAGAGACCCGTGGAAATTAAATACAGCCCCCATCCCTGCTCGAGCCACCCGGCGCTCCATCATCCCACAGTGTAATGGCAATAAATCATTTCAACTTTAATCTATTGTTATTGATGAACGTACAATTATTTGTCATCTAATATGCTGAAAATGATGACCAAAGAAATAGATCAACTTTTTTTCTTCTCCCAAGTACAGCATTGATGGATTGTATCCCTAAACTGTTATTACACTTATAATGTACTCCTCTGCTATGACAGCACAGCTAGTTTTTTAATCATTCCATAGTAATCAACTTAAGACAACACAGCAAGACTCATAACTCATGTTCTTTTCATTTTTGGCAGTGATGGGAAATGAAAATGTTTTTATTCCTTTGAAATAATTCTTACCTGACTAAGCTGAAGATTGCTTTAAAATTGTAAATAAATGGTTGTTTATTGAGCTGGAACTGAAAAGTGACACATTAAAATGCCCGTTTCTGAAGAAAAAAATAATAATTTAGGCCTGAGTGGAGCTAGAGTTGGTTAAAGAAATACTTTGTTTTTCTTTTAACTGGTTCAGTGCTAACTAAAATCTGCGTTTACCGGTTAAGTGGTACAAGCAAGGCTCTCATTTCCATATTGAGGTGCAGAGTAAGTCTGCAAAGACAGACTGGCTCCAGAAAGAAATATCAGGGTGCATTTTCCAAAACTCCCTTTGAAAAGGAAGCCACTTTGCACTTTCAGTAACAACTCAGAGGTAAGACATGATCTAGAAATTGTCATCAACTTAAGCCTGGCAGATTAACTGGAACTTGCAAAAATCTCCTGGAAGAGGAAAACCTCAGACATTCCTGCAGGAATTGTAAGGATGGGAAGATCAGCTGCTGCTTTCTAGGGGTTACCTTGCTTCTGCGACATGCATGCAGTATACAAGAGGAGAAAATGCTTCAAGAAACTCTTCCTTGACTAAAAAAATGATCTGGAAAAATCGGGCATTGCAACACTACCAAAAAACATGCACTAATAACAACAAAATTTTTAAAATAAAAAATAGTTACTCTGTTCTTATGGGGTTTGTCTATACATAGATATATAGATATAATTATGGTATTTGTCTCCTTAAATGGACTGATGAGAACTTTTTGAACTAGTTTATTGCCCAACAGCCCTTGCACTGCTCATAGCAGCTTTCCCTCACCTCACATTTATCTCCATATACTTCTATCTATTTCTCTGGCATTATTCAACTGGTTTGCAGTGTCATGTCCTTTATGACAGAAAGGATATGGAGTAAAATCCAGCCTCCTTCCTCGCTTCTGCTACAGCTCCAAGGTTTGTCCCACCCCCTTGGGGCACTGCTGGTTTGGGAGTGCCCTGCCCCTCGTGGGGCTCACAGGGCCACCCTCCTCAGCACCACATCTGTAGGGTTTGTTTTCCAAAGCAAGAATTTGAAAATGGAATCTGACATCACTTTTGCCTTGAAATCCCTTTGCTGTTACGGCTTTTTCCCTGTGACCATTTAGGAACAAACGAAACCGTATCCAAGTTTTCCTCACAACCCTTATGACCAACTGTTTCCTCATCCACCGAGATTTTTCTTTTTCGTTGCTATTAACACAACTTCAGTAAAAGACCCAGAAACAACGGATAGGGCTGAGTGTTCAAAAAGGACATTCCATTGATGAAGCAGCAGGGACATAAAAGCCCTTCTGGTCCCACCTCACCATGGGTAGGAACATCTTCCACTAGACCTGGCTGCTCCAGCCCGGCCTTGAACCCTTGCCAAGGCCTCACCACCCTCACAGCCAACAATTTCCTCCCAATATCCCATCTAAATCCACACTCCTGCAGCTTAAAGCCTTTCCCCCTTGTCCTGTCCCTCCATCCCTTGTCCCCAGTCCCTCTCCAGCTCTCCTGGAGCGCCTTTAGGCCCTGGAAGGGGCTCTGAGGTCTCCCTGGAGCCTTTTCTTGCCTTCATTTTAAACACCTAAGAAAAATACTTCCCTACAAAACAAACCCTTGCTCTATCCCTGAGTAACTCGTAAAGGAAACTTTGCCAGGACCAATCCTGCAAAGAAACTGGGATTTGTGCACTGCTCTGACCATGAGTGCTCCTTTGCAGCATTTAAAAAATCTTAACCTTTCCAAATCTGCCCCCCAAATCTGGCCAGCACCCAGATTAAAAAAGAAATGGGAGTGAAAATGCCGCTGTAAGCCATGAGAAATGCAGATTCCCAGCTTTAACAAGACTCCACAAATCCCCAACAGGTCACAGAGGTCAGCTCTGGCTTGGATCCTGATCCACCCCACTCGGTGCTGGCTGGAACGGGCCCTCTCTGTCACCCAGACTGGGGCTGGGCTGGGGACAAGCACAAAAATGGCTCTAAACCAGCCCAAATCCCTCAGTCTTGGAACACAGGAAAGTCAGCAGTGGAGAGCTTGTCTGCCATCCCAAAAGATCCATAAGTACCACATAAACCCCCCAAGAAGCCCTCTTTTAAATGGCTATGCTTTCAAAAGTTGTTAAAATCAATCAAGTTTTGTTCTGATAATCAGTATGCAGTATATGGTAAAACCACAGCATGCAACATCATTTTTAAAAATGAGAGAAGGAATTTGGAGTAAATATGGGAATGTTTGAAATCACTTGGTGCTCTGTCTCCACCAGGAAGCTCACACATGGATTCCAGAGTATTCATTAATCTCTCCCAAAGATGGACGAGTTACAGAGGAAGAACTGGACTGGTTTTTTTCTGGTTCTGCAAAAGGTCAAACCTTCTAAAATTATTTTATGGGGGAAGTAGAGCAACACTTGCCATGGACACAGGAGAGGTGCAGACAGCAAGTCCAAGCTCTGGAGTGACTCCAGCCTTGCATGAAGCACACAGGGATCAGCTCTCTCCATGAGGGAACTGGGAATCATGGGGAATAAATTCATACCTCTGTAACAACTTCTCAACCCCCGCTTTGTACGGCCTAATTTTGTGACAGCACAGACTCTTTCCCACGGGGATTTTTCATCTTCTGCTGACAGTTTACTAAATATAAGATAAGTTTCATGTTACTGAGAGTGGCTTTTGGAAACAGGCGGTCAGAGCTCTGCCCAATCAATCCAGGGGGGTGGAGGACTCTCAGCCAATCCGAATAGTCCTCTCTTGTGTATATAAATCTGTTATTAATTAAATAAACTCACTCATCATTCTCTCAAGATTCGAGTGTCCCTTCGCTCCGCTATCGGTTCAACAGCGACATAATTTCAATACAGCCCTGTGATGTAAAACACACCTTTCTAGAATGAGGAACATTTTCTTTTCCTTAAAAGCTTTAATTCCCTGCCTGTTTTGGTTGGATTTCTCAGCCCTCACTTGTTGCAAATGCCTGCAGCAATTTCCATCACATCACCTCTAGTGCTCGCTACAAAACATTTCTTTATCAATGCACAGCACTGAGGCAGCAGAGGCCCACTCAACAACTCCTTACCAACAACAATAACCAATTCTGGAATACAAATTCTTACATCTCCACCAAAAGCACACATTAACCAACTCCAGAAATCTGCTTTCGGTTACCAAATGTAGGAAAAACCATCAATCATGCCCACTTTAATGAGAAATGATTAACAAATAATTAATGGGGAATGTTACACTTCAAACAACAACAAAAAGACCCAACAAACAACACCTAAAGTGCTGCCTGTTTAGCCACCCGACACACCAAGCTCATTTGCTTTTCCACTGAATTTACTTAGGGAATTATGGATGTTGCCAACTTGCTCGGCTCTCCTTGCCTTTAGCCATCATTATCAGTTATCTTTAGGGGTAATCATTTTTCTTAAAATCATGACCCATTTGATATCTTAAAAACAGCAACATTAATTTTCATTTGTCACAGAGCAGGGTATAAATTGGCTAAATGATAATAGCATTCTTCTCGAGCAATCAGTTCTACATGATTAACCTAAATATTGCCAAAATATTGTTTACTATTCATTTGTATCCGAGGCAAAGGAGAGCCACGATCCATGAGTTAGAGCAGGATTAATTTAGGTTCTGATCTGTATTAAAACTTGCCACAATGATTCATAATCATCTGCCTCGATATTTATCCTGACAAAACGGTTTCATTTGGGGAGCTCCTCGTCACATGATAACGCTGCCCAAAAGCATCACTGCTTCCTCATGCTTGCCCTTGGTTATATACACCACAGAGAGGCAAGTATGGGTTTGGGGTTGGATTTGGGGTTTTGTTATATACTCCTAACTTTTGTCACGTCTTTATTTTATTTTCTTGCTGCAGGAGGATAAAGTCGATGGTCTTTACCACCATCTAGTGGATTTAGCGACTTACAACAATCCACAGTGATCTAAAAAAATAGGGATAAAAATGTTTAATCTGTAATATAGATGGAATTTATCTATTTTATGGCAAATATGGCATTATTTATCACATTGTGTGCATTCCTGTGTGTTGTGGCTTGTAATACAAAACTCTCTAAAAAGGGACACAAATTCTGAATCAGTGAATCACTGATACAAGAAAGAGGACTGGAGACAATTACCTCAAGGGGAAGTTTAGATTGGATATTGGGAAAATTTCTTCATGGAAAGGGTTGTCCAGCCCTGGCACAGCTGCCCAGGGCAGTGGTGGAGTCCCCATTCCTGGAGGGATTTCAAAGCCGTGTGGATGTGGCACTTGGGAACATGGGGTAGTGTGGCCTTGGCAGTGCTCGGGAATGGTTGGATTTGATAGTCTGGAAGGGCTTTTCCAAACCAAACCATTCCCTGATTCCATATTCTCCTTTCCAAAATGCCTGACTGATCACTTTTTCCCTCAAGCAGCAAAAACATCTACAACTAAACTACACCTTTGAATGACAATTTTTCCCCCATCTTATCAAAATTTGGGGGATTTCAACTCACCCAAAAAGACTTTTCAAACGGACACTGCTGCCCATTACCTGGAGGTGGGAAAGAGGAGGGAGTTTTCCATGCTGGATTTAGTGATAAAGGTCTGGCTGTTCTTTGTGCTACAGGATCCAGATATGATGTTTGAGACCAGGCTTTTGGATTATATTCCTTTATTTGCATATTGGAGAAAATACCTCCATTATATAAGGAGGTGTATTCTATTTCTTCCATGGTGGAAAAAGTAAAAAATGTTTGACAGACTTAATCATATTTTTAAAATAAAGAATAATTGTTTGGCAGCTATAGAAACTTATTTTTCCTTCTCCACATGCAGCAGGACAGATGTGAATTGATTCCTGTGCTTTCCATGACACCAAAAAGTATGGATTAATATTTTATCCCTGAAGAACCAAATGACCCAGGGACTTTTCAGATCTCTCCCCTCAGGAAAGGGATGGACAGCATCACCTGCTCTTCCCTCTCACAACACCAACCTTTTGTGACACCTGACAGGTGACAAAATGCACCTCCAAAACCAAATTCACTCAAGATTTACTTCCAGCCTTCTCCCAGATTGCTCCAAGCCCCATCCGACCTGGCCTTAGACACTTTCAGAGCTGGGGCCTTCACCACCTTTCTGGAAAACTTTTGCCAGTGTTTCACCACCCTCACTATAAAAACTTTCTCATATCTAACCTAAACCAACCCACTTTTAATTTAAAATGCTGAATTACCAACAGTCCCCTTCCCAGC
The DNA here is from genome assembly GCA_013397795.1 of Orthonyx spaldingii. Lineage (NCBI taxonomy): Eukaryota > Metazoa > Chordata > Aves > Passeriformes > Orthonychidae > Orthonyx > Orthonyx spaldingii. The sequence continues at coordinate 3,819,756 of VZTJ01003580.1, forward strand.
TACCCAGGGCTTTATTTTAAACTCTGGCCTTTAAAAAAAAAGAAGGAAAAAAATTAAAACCAAGCAAAAACCCTGAAGCAGCTTCTCTCATTGATACCCAACAGAGGACTGTGTCCTTGCTGGAGGGATTTCCTCAGATTTTGCACCTGATTAAGTCGGAGCTCAGGGTTAGAGTCACGCTCTCAGTGACTCAGTGATCTGGTTGACTGCCTGACAATCTCCACAGGGTACAGTGCAATTTACTTGTGTGCCCCAATTAGCAGTGCTAATTGGGGCACAAAATCTGTGTAAATCTTCTTTTTTATTATTTTTATTTTTTTAAGTCAACCACCATGCTGGGAAAGGCGAGTGGGCGCTGAAACGGGAGGGGCTGATCCGCCCTGTCCTTCAAACGTGCCACAGGGAGTGGGGAATGTTAACAGGTTTGGAGAATCGTGGAATTCCAGCACAGTTTGGGTGGGAGGGACTTCAAAGTTCATCTTTCCACCCCCTGCCACCAGCAGGGACACCTTGCATTGTCCCAGGATGCTCCAAACCTGGCCTTGGACACTTCCAGGGATCCAGGGGCAGCCACAGCTTCTGTGGGCACCCTGTGCCAGGGCCTCCCCACCCTCACAGCCAACAATTTCTTCCTAAAATCCAATTTAAATCTACATTTTTCGGCTAAAAATCCATAACATGTGGATAAAGGCAGAACTTTTCTGATAATATCAGGTTTCATAAGTGTTTCTGTGAACAATCCAGAAGTATTTTTTATGAAAATGTGCAGGGGATTACAGAGGTTTATATACAATTATTTCAGCTGAATGCCAGATTCCACAGGTCCTGAGTGATGCAGTAACTCCTTTAACATCAATATTCTGCTATTTTCACACAGAAATGGCACTTCAGATGCCATTGGCATGCAGTAATATTTGTTTTCAATCCAGAGCTGTACATTTGCTTGTGTAAAGTCAGGCTGAAAAGCTTTTGCACACTTTTGCACACACAAAAATCAGCTCACTTCAGATCAAGTGATACTCCCTGGATCATTGTTGTGGCTGATGCTCCAAACACAATCTCAGATTTGAATATAAATATTTATCAATTCAAAGAGGATATGCAAAAGAAACAGCCTAGAAGATGAGATGCTTTTTGGTTTTCTATGATGCCATTTGATAACACTGTAAAAAATGACCGCACACTCCTCCAGCTAAAAAACTCCCCACTGCAGAAGTGCAAACTGAGTTTATTGTGATCTATTATGAAGATAAAAGAACAATTATCTCTTCCCCAGAAGCTTCAAGCCTAAATCACCTCATGTGCTTAATTCAGGATGCTGTGAAAAATCACAATATTTAGAAAGGACCCTGTCCCATTACTCCTCTCAGGAACTGAAGGGTATAAACCCAGGATATTGAGAACTTGGACTTACTGTTTGTGAGCGTTATTTCAGGGTGACTGGAACAGCACAGGGAAAAGCACTTTATCTGTAGAAAGTTTGTGAACATCCTGCTCCAAACTCTCCATCCCAAGTGGACAAGAGGGGACATGGAGAAAGGATTGGTCCTGAGACCTCAGCTTTAAAAATCTCCATTGCTTCACTTTCCATGGGATTTTTATTTTGAAATTAAAAAAAAAAAATATTAAATAAAATATAAAATAAATTAAAATAAGTATAAAATAAAATTATCTTCCTTTATGGCTCTATCATAAAAGACAAGCAGAAAAATTTTGCTTCTATATTTGTGGGACTTTACTTTTTCATACTATTGCACTTAAAATAATTCAGCTCACACCCCTGCTAAGGTGCCAGGGGAACCAAATGTTGAGTCAAAACCACACAGCCAAATATTTTTTAAAATTCCACAGTCCCACTTTCCAGGTGGCACCTCTGGAGCACTTCTCCATGGCACCAGGTCCTGTATGAGGCATTTTCTCCCCTCTCTAAATTATCCCTCCTGGAAAAAGCTGACTCCAGGGTGGGTATGGAGGCCCCTGGCCCTTCAGCTGAGTCTGTCTTTGCCATGGATTTGGAATTAAGACAGTGACTCCATGTGGCCTTGAACACTTCCAGGGATGGGGCAGCCAAAACTGAAATTCTGGACTGAATTTCAGAACCGAAATTCATATTCTGAAATTACTTTTTAAATCTATATTGAGAACAATTCTTTCAGCAAAACAAATTCTCAACCATTCCTTTTTCTTTTTTTTCCCCACAGGAAGATAAAAGCTCAAAATGGTTGGAGTGTGATCCAAAGGAAAGCCCAAAGAGGAAGGAGCTGCAGGAACTGGGTGCAACTGGGAAGGAACAACTTTTGGAAGAGTAATGAGTATGGAAATAATCCTCACCCACCCTGTGGAAAGCCTGACATATGTTAAGGTCAGGCTTGTGCTAACTCAGAAAATCTTTTCTAAGCTGAGTCCTTAAAGGAGGATGATGCAAATTAATAGGTACAAATACCCTCAGCTCCCAGGGACTGCAATCAGAGGCAGAGGGTAGGGGAGAAAGAAGATTGGACAAGGCTTAGTTTGACCTGACAGCATCCTCTTGATGTGATTTTGGGGTTGTCCTGTGCAGGGCCAGGAGCTGGACTTGATGCTCCTTGTGGGTCCCTTCCAACTCACAACATTCTGGGAGAAGGACAAGGAGAGGGTGTTCCTTGAAAATCCAACCTACGGACACAGAGATGGGGAACTGTAAAATCAGTACTCTATGCCAGATATTCCTGCTACAGGAAATTTGGGAAGAGCACAGAGGAGTTTCAGGGATCAAACCCTCACAGCAGGCAGGCAAAGACCCCTCTCCACAGTGACCTCCAGCCACCACCACCGAGGGCACAGACGATCCCACCGGACCCGCACGGGCCAGTCTGTCCCCTGGTGACACCAGAACAACCCCGTGTCCTTCCTGGGAATGACAAACCCTCTGCCTTCAACACAAACCACAATTTCCTATGCAAATCACACGGGCAAAAATATATTCAACATGACAGAGCTAATCAATGACAACACTGCGGGGACAGCTGAGCAGCACCGCCGTGGAGCAGCCCTCGCTGGGAGGAACTCTGGGCCACAAATAATTCATCGCCCCTTTATTAAATAATTAGACATTAACAGAGAACCACTGATTAGGCCGCACTGCTATGATAGTGTGGATTTTCTCTCTTGACTTTGTCACCGAGGTCACCAAACCACCCAAAGCCGAGGAGGAGAGAGGGAGGCAGTGCATGGGCATGGCTGGAGAGAGAAGCCTTTCATTAACCTCCCTGGTCCCCCATAATTTCATGTGTCAGCAGCTAATCAGCCACTCACTGACATCATCAAGGGACAGGGAGAAAAGATGTCCCGAGGGACCGATCACTTCTCACAGGAGAAAATCTACACTTACACCGGGAGCGTGAGCGGATTTTGCAGATAAATAAAGTGGGTTTGCATTATAATCACTGCTTCAATTTATGTTTGTGCTGTTGGCAACAAAGATTTATGCCCAGCACGATGGAGATCGTAGTTAAAGGAGACAGTCCTTGGTAGTCCAGCCCTTCTAGACTTTGTCTCATACTTTGTCACTTCAAAAACACAAGAAAATCGTCTCCTTGCTGACTCCTGATCCACAGCTTCATTAATGCCACTGGTTTCCCAGCCAAAAGAGGAAATACAAGGGGTGCTACATTTTTCAGAGAGCTGGATTTTAATCATTCTGTATTTCCTTAATACTTTTATCCAGAAAGATTTTGTAAATCTAATCAACACAGCAGTTAATTCATCTACAGCTGACAGAAAGCCCCCTCTTAAGCAGGATAGAGATGTGTCTTTAACAGGGCTACCAAGAGGGCAGGAACATGGTGGGGTCACCAGGGCAGAGCAAAGGATGCTGGCCAGGGGCTGTGGGGTTGTACACCTCAATTTCCAGGATTACATGGGATCTACAGGGATAATAGATGGACAAACCAAGCCTGTGTCATGCAAGAGGTTTCCCAAAGCAATGAATTCCCTGTGTCAAGGGAGAAGAGAATGTCTTGCTGAGCATCCCTGGCTCTGCCCAGGAGCAGTGGCAGCTTGTCTGTCTGTCAGTCCAGCCTAGAGCCTGCCCTGGATGGGATTTTATGGGATCCCACTGGAGCTGCAGGGGTGTTTCCAGCACAAGGTGTGGATGGGGAGAGCACACAGCTCATTCACACTGGTAGAAGGCACGTGCCAGCAAGGAAGAGGAAGAAGCAGGGACTGAGATCCCTCACACCCCAAAAACAAGCCCTGAAACCCTGCACCACTTCCATGGGGATATATTTGATATTTGGAAATAGGCATCCTGCCTGCACAGACTTCCTACAGTCCAGGCACAAATTTAACAAAACCCACCCATTAGGCTGGACTTGATCCTAAAGATCTTTCGCATCCCAAATGATTCCGTGATCCCATGATCCATTTGGAAAGCCAGAGGATATTCTCTCTCACACACCTCCCACAGTCCCTTCTTGCAGCACCCTCCAGTCCAGCTCAGCACCCTGCTGACCACCCACAAGGCAATAAACCAAAAACAATCTAAAATCTCTCTTCCTTGGTCATCATTATCTCATGGACCAGTGGATTTGTGCAGCTGGACCTGATTTTGCAGGATGTTGGAGCTCCTAAACCCTTAATGACTCCTTGTGAGGTGATGCCCAGAGTTTCTGTCCCTCTATACAACCATTGGTCATCCAGAAGAACAAATCCCACATCCCTGTATGGAAAAACGTCCCCTACCCCAATTAGGCATTATAAATTTATAATTAACACATCACCACCAACAATCTAAATAAAGACTTTCCAAAAAGCCTCCTTGGATGTGGGAGGATGACCTGTATCTGAAAGGATCTCCAAAATTTAATTACAATAGCTCTTAACAATGGCTGAAGTGCAGAAGAACCTCACCTTGTAGTCCTTCAAAATGGAAAAAAAAAGACATTCCTGCCCTGCACAGGCCAAGAACTTTGAAGAAATACAGATCTAGAAAAGAGATCATGGTATGGTTTAAAAAAAATTATGGAAAAAAATAATTTTGGAGTGTGGGGAATACTGTTGAATTCTACTTGGAACTGGACATTTTTTTCTACTGGAATAGATGTTGTCCTTCCAGCAAGCAGATCTTACAGAGTAGATTTCTGTTCACTTTTCTGAGTTTTGGAGAATTAGGAGCTAAAAAATAACTCATAGAGGGACAGCCACTGAATTTCACTCAATTGCTTAACAGTAATAAAGTAGTGACAGCACAAATCACTGAATTAAGTGTTTACAAACACACTCAGGTGCTAACATGAAACATATGCACTTATATTGGCTGCAAAACAATATTGGAAAAGGTTATTTTTGTAAAGATTTGCACTTTTTTTTCAGACTGCAATTATGTATTTCCAAATATAAATATACAAATACATCTATCCAAAGCTCCATTTTGATTAGCACCTCTTCTCTTAGCACTGACAGATTCTGCACCTACAGATCTCATGTTTCTCACCAAACAGTCCTAACCTGGAACGGAAAATGTTGGGAATACAGAATTACTCCTTGCAATCTTCATCCCACTTGCTTTGCTGGACACAAATATTGGAATTTCTGGGGAACTGTGCCTAAATCTCGGCTGTAGCTCAAATCATGACCATATGTATTGTAACACAGAGCAATTAACAGCAGAGCCAGGAAATTGACGCTTAGGATCAGCTGCCATCAACACATTCAAACCACACCAAAATCAAAGGTGAAATAGACTTTTCTTAAGAATATTCCCTCTTTAATTTTGAATGGTTTTTGTGAAGCAGAACATCACTAAGAGAGAAAATTGTGCTTCTCTCCCATGATTTTCATTTGCTCATGTATGCATTTCTTCATTTTTAATTAGAACAATGTTGCAAACTTCAAATTTGGAATAAAACAAATAAACAGAAAGTTGTATTGCTTTAAAATTGATTTTTTTCAGCATGGTATTGATTTGTCATTATAGTGAGACCTAATCTTTACTTATTAGGGCTTTTTTCCTCACATCTTGTTCTCCTACAAGGTTCATTTATAAATAAAAACTGAATTTAACTCAGTTTTACTTTAATTAAACATTTTCATAATTGAGAATAAGGATTTTTGAACCCAGGACCAAATAATCCCATTTTCTCTCTGTGATTTGGGTATCATCTTTAGGTATAAAAATAACCTTAAATGATCACATCCTTAAACAAAACTTATACAAGAAGAGACATGAGCAATAAATAGAGCAAACTCAAAACCCAAAGCAAAAATAGGATTTTCCAAGAGTCATCTTTTCAATGGGTCCATAAAAGTGAATTTGCCAAATGCAGACCAAGGTTCCCCAGAGTTCTGGGGTTGCCATGGGATAGGAAATTCAGTAAATTTATACAAAAACAATATATAAATTCTCAGCATATGCAGAAGCTACATCTGACACAGCCTCATTATACAGTTTGTTCTTCTGGGGAGAGAATAAATTTCACACCTAAAAATATGCACTTTCAGGTACTAAATGTTAAATATCTCCATTCCCACCTACCCCAGTGTTACCAAAATCTCCTTTTTCTGCTGTTATCCACCTACCCTGAAGTTACCAAAAATCTCCCTTTTTATTCGCTGTTAGTGCTCTGAAGAGGATTCAGCCAAGCTTCTAATTTTAATTTTCTTGAAGAATCCCCAGAAAGACATGGAAATTGTTTCTTTCAGGACACAGAGCACTTTGTTTGGCTTTAAAACCCGTCACGAGGAGCAAAGCCTGGGCTTCAATAACTCCTGAATGTCAGCACATCTCTGATTCCCAAAATATGTGGTTTAGGGAGGGATGTGGAGCCTGTTCCGACTCCGGGATAATTCCAGCATTAATTTTCATCTCTAATTGTTTCCTCCTCAAACAGCCCCACGGAGAGAGACTCCCAGCCCTTCATTACACATAACTTATCACAGCATTAAATTTGCCTAAATTGTGCTCCAGTGCTGCCACACTGCTGACCCTTAAGTCTGTAAACAAATACATTTGTTCTCCATATATTTATGTTTTGTCTTCTAAATGGCGAGAAAATGAGCCTGGAATCTTCATATTGTAATTGTATCATCAAAGCCTGTTGAGAATACGATAAAGTAACCAGAAGTTAAATTATCAATAAGAGTCATTTATTTTGTATTTTTATTTTAAAGAATACTTATGAGAATTGTGATAAATTAGCAGTGACAAACTACTTCTTGCAGGCTGATTTTGTGTGGAGAGTTTAATTAAACATTGCAGCTGTTTATCTCCATGGTGATTAAATTTTCATATGTAAATTACATGTATTAAGATCAAGATACTTATGTAAATGTCACTTGCCTTAATGTTTTGTGTTACTGTTATTAACATCTCACCATCAGCTTGTAATCTTCTTGTATTGCATTACGCTGCCGCGCACTACATGACTGAAATAAGTAGATTTATATCTTAATAACAAACAAGTTTTTAAAAAGAACATCTCGCTATGTAATTGAGATGTAGATTAAAAAAATTTAAAAAAAAATAAACTGTCGAGGGTGAACTGCTGGAAATTTGAGAACCTCGTCGGTTCAGGTTGTGTTTGTTTGTGGATGTGGTGCTTGGGGACGTGGGCTTGGCGGTGTTGGGTTAATGGTTGGGCTCCAGGGATTCTCCAAGCTGACAATTCCATGGGTGTCTCCCATCTGTCTGCATACAATATTTGAACTGGGAAGCAGCATTTTTATACACAGGGACCAAGAAGAGCCCCCAGGGCCAGGTGTTTTACTTCCACCATGGGGGACAACAGGATAATTTCCCTGCACCTACCTGCGAACAAAACGAATTTTACCTGGACATCTAAAACTCCACCTCAAAAAACTCTCCCATCTGCTTAGAGCAGCTGAGGGTATCGTGTTTTATTCTGTGTTGTCCCCACCAACTAACAGCAGAATTCTATTGTAGATCTGATATGAACACTTTCCAAAATACAACAAATCAGTTTTATATTTCAAAAAGAGATAAAGCACAAGATCCACCCACATCCATTTCCAGCAACCAAAAAAACCACCCAATAGGTCACAAATGTTTCTTTAAGAACAGAACTTTAAACTCCTGGATCTTATAGTGAGTCAAAAGAAGAAAATTGCTGAGATTTGCCATTTTCTAAATTTTCCATCTATTTTTTCTACTCTTGCTGTACCCTGATGAGTATCATTCTTATTCACGTTGATGATAAAGATTAACTACAACTCGGAGTGAAGAAATAGGAAGATCTGCCATCTGATCTTGGTTATTAGACAAAGGGAAGTTCTTAATACACAAAGTTCCAACTCCAATGCAAGAAAGACTTTTCATTATGCCAGTCATGCTTGGAGCCTTCCGACAGGCAGACACTCATTGATAGCAGGAAATCAAATTCATCATTTGCAAAAACAAATTAAGAGCCCAAATTGCAGTAGGCAATACACAGAAAATGAGACAAAACCACTTGGGATTAATTTCTTTGGAGGAATCCATAGGTTCTATGTGATCTAGGAGTTTGCACTGGCTGGTGTGATAGGTAGGAAGAAAGGGAAAGATCCCTGGGAGGTGGGGGCTTCATTTTCCCCCGCTGCCATCCAGAGGCACATGGAACTACCAAAGGAGAGCACGTTGTCTCCGGGATCCACTCCAAAGCAGTGAAACACTTTGAAGATACCCCAAATAACTATGTGGATGTTCTGATGGGCAAATTGAAGATGAGGCTCAGAAGGAGTTCAGTAACTCTCTCCAAGCTCAATGTGCTCTGAAGGAAGTGCAGTTGGCACAAGGAATTAGCAGTTATTTTAATGGGCACTGTCCCTCAGCGCCAATAATTCCACCTGATGAGAGCCTGACTTTGTACTTTTAGGGTGTCGCAAACACATCTCCCTCAACAGCTGCAATCCCGAAATCCACTCAGAGTTGCCTTTTTATTTTAGAGTCTTCAATTACACCCCAAATCCACTTTGGGGGTTAATTCCATTTCCTTACAAAATTTTCTATTTCCAAGTTTAAAATAGATAATATCTGCCCTTTAAATCCACTCACACGTTAAACTGCTAGAAAAGTGTTTTTTTCCTTTTTCCAGCACCAGATTTCAGGTCTTACCACAGGATGTTTGCCATGTTCAGACTGTCCTAAAGTCCTTATCCAGGGTTTGATGCTCCCACACATCCCAGCTCTGCTCTGCCTCTAGCACGTTATTCCTGCCTTCATCTGTCCAGCTAAAAAGGTGAGAGCAACATTTTGGAGATTACCAACCTTCCACTAAGGAATGTAGTGGATTCTTGAAAGTCAATTGTTCTAGAAGGAATTGGTGCTGTGTTCCACTCTGCTCTGAAGAGGCACAAAAACAACCTACCCTGATGACCATTGAAAATGTACCTCTAACATTTCTTTTTCAAGTTGAAATAGCTCAAATTAAAAGTTTTGTGGGGTTTGGTTTCAATGAAATAAATGTATTTTGCAACTGTTGCTTCCCATGGAAAAACTGCTGTGGCAGAGGAATAAATCTTTCCAACTTTCATAGATAATAACAACCTCAATTAATTGGAAATTGAATATCATAGCATTTTGGGGCTTTCCCTCCTGCACAGAGCACATCTTTGATGGGAAACTCCAACCTGTGACACTTGCCCAGCTGCAATGGGTTCAGAAAGATGTAATCCAAACATGGAAAACTGGTTCCAAGTGCCATCTCCAATGTGGGAGAAGCTTCCCAGGCTGCCAAGGAGAAAGACAAAATCCCAAGTTCATTTCACAAATCCTTCTTCACCAGCAGCTCCATACTCCAATGGATTTCTTGGATATTGAAGTGTCTTTCAGACAAGTGAAGGATTTGCCCCTGCATCCATCAGTGGATTCATTTTCTATCCCTATGTATTTGCAGCAGTTCAGGCTGGAGTGTCCTGGTTTATCACCATTACAACCACGACATGAAAAATGGAGTGTGGGACTATAAAGAGATGGAGACAAGAGGAGCAGGATAACTGTGAGGGAGAAAGCTTCTGCTTCTCCACACAAATCTCACTCATCATCCCCAATCAAGGAGAAAGGGTAAAATATTGTTTATGGGGGGTTTGGAAATTACTGCATTATCCTAAAGATTGTTTGGATCTCTCCACAGCTCTTAAACATGGACAGATCATGATGAAGTTCGCCACGAGGCATTTTTCTTCAACAAGAAAACCTTCTTGTGCTATTTAAGTTTAGTTTGCCATAAAACTTCCCCTGTTCAGTGGCTGACTGTCTACAGAAAATAATAACCCTGAGTAATGATCATAGCCAGGATAGTTGGCAGCAGGTCCACAACAATTACCAGAAGTTAATTAGAATTATTAAAATAACAAACACGAGGCCACCGATATTATACATCTACATTTAATAATGGAACCCAACAGTGCATCTGATTCATGAACTACATTTATTATTTTAAAGCCTTTCCTTTCTTACCAAATTAAATATTGATGGATTATCCTCTCCAAATCAGTTGGTGGATTGAATTCTATTTATACAGGACCTAAAAATTAAGCTTTAGAGCAGAACTATAAAGAGTCTCCTGTCTCCTCGAACAGTAAAATAACTTGCAGTTCATTTTTGCTTGCTGCTGCCCTCTCCACAGTGTTCTGTTTGGAAAAAGAAATTCCAGACTTAAAACCAATTTGCCAGACAATTTCATCAAACACAGTTTCACCTCCTGTTGCTGATTTAATCCAAATTTATTTAAGGTCACGCTTGTAAGAAATTTCAAGTTCAAGTTGTCAACGTCTTTGCACCTACGTGAACCCTGATAGTTTTAACATGCACAGCCTCCACAGTTTTAATTTTCAAGGGCATTTCAACACCTCTCTGCTCTCTGAAATGCTCGGCTGTGCCCCTCCTGCCTCCTTCCTTCACACCACGATTATTTTAATCAGACAACTCGGAACAGATTGAACACGTGTTTACTCCACTCCAGCATGTGCACAGTGTTGTAAAGAGCCTGGCTTTATTTTTAGATCCTGAAAGTAAATTATGCAGCTCATGGGATCAGGAGAGAATTTTTAAGGTTTTATATTGGTGGATTTGAGGAGGAATTGCTGACACACATCGCGCTGCCTTACACAGACAAGCATTGTCAGGGCTGTGCATCATCATATTTTCTGTTCATTTTCTTAACCAAATCAACCCCTTTTCAGGCCACTGTTCTGCTCAGTCATTTGGCAAAAGGCAAATATCAGTTTAATTGCAATAATTGAAAATATATGGAGCTCCCTGAATTGTTCAGAAGGCTTTCTTTAGAGGTACAAGGAAAAGTTCAATTCTTCTTTCCCTAACCAGATGCCTTGGGCACCAGCCTTCCTCTGTCCCTTATGTATGAAAGGAAAACATATATATATATATAACTTTAAACTATTTATATATAAAATTATAGTTCCTCAATATTTTAAGGAAAACTATTCCTAAAGGTAACTAATAACAAAACAAACAAAAAGTTATCTATTCAAACACCAAAAATTACAAGCCAGATTCTGGATTTGCATCGACTCTCCCTTCAATTAGTTACTGTGGGTTCAAATGACCCCAAGTAATTAAGGAAGAAGGAATATAAGATTCAGGAGAACCATTAAAAATGCTGAGAGATCTTCAGGCTATAAATTGCTTTTCCAAACTTCACAGGAGCAAAAGGATAAAGAGGTAAGAAATGCAGTTTCACTAAAATAAAGATTTGCACTTCTTATAAAAGGAAGTGTCTCCAGATTATTTTCGGTAACTTTATACTGTGAGTATATCCCTTCCAACCCAAGCTATCCTAGGATTCTACAAAAGTTTAAAATTAATAGAGGAAGGAAGGAACAAGAGGGAAGAGCTTTCCCTGCTGCAGGAACTTGAACCAGATTTTAGTGTCAAATATTGTAGGACCGACCCATCCCAGGGGCTGGTAGAGCAAAACACACCAAAGAGCTGAGTTTCCAAAAAAAGGTTCTGCACAAATTCTGAGGGCAATACATGCGAGTCTGGGAAACAGCTTGCTGTGAGAGCAAGTTAGAGACTCTCAGTCTTAAAATAAAAGTTCAACAACAACTTGCCACCGTGTAAAAGCCCTAATAAAGATCAGCCTTCGAACAGCAGCTCCCCAAAACGAGCCACACACAGCAGATCCAACAGGACTCCAGGCCACCAGGAACACAATTCACCCTTTTCCTCACTCTCCCCCAGCACCAACACAAGGCCACAGAGACTCCCACCCTCCTCCTTGACCACTTCGACATCGCTTCCCTCCCAATCTGCTCCTTTGTGTCTCCCAGAATATCTGGGGATTTTCCCTAATTACATGATTTCACACCATATTGTCTCTGGTTAACACGAAACCAAGCTTCACTAATTTGATCTCCACATGTCTGGCACCATTTGTTCAAGCTCTGTCACCACCCCTGAACACAGCCTGTGTTTGACCTCTTGGGCTGAGTCCTAAAGTGTTCACGGCACCCTCGCTTGTCCAAAGCCAAGGGTTGAACAAAACCCAGTACTGGGACTTAGAAAGTATCCAGCTGAATTGTGGATTGATTAGATAATCATTACTTTTTAATAAATTTATATCGTTTTTCAAGGAAATTTGTCCTTCAAGTAAAAGGAAAAGAAGTAATTTTGGGGCATCATTATCCTCTTTTTCTCCCCTCTTTCACGCTCACCATTCCTCTTTCTTTATTTCAAAACTTGGCCTTTGCTGGTGATCAGTTTCTGTGGTTTTCATTATTGTGAAAACATCTTTTTTATTGCCATTTCATCGTGAATTTTTCCCATTTTCCTGCTGTATGAGGAGGACCCCATCCCCTGCAGGGCATGAGGATGTGCACATCCAACGTGGGCTCCCCTGAAGACGGGGAATAATCTGATTTGTTCAACTTTTACCTGGAATAGACACATGGATTCCCTTCCTCTGACTTTTATACTCCCCTTTTTGTAAATTTTCAAGCTTTGTTGACAGGTTTGCTGTCCTAGGCAAGCGCCTCAAGTTTTGCCAGAGGAGGTTAAGTTGGATATCAGGAAATTTTTTTCCCTCAAAGGGTTGTCCAACCCTGGCACAGCTGCCCAGGGCAGTGGTGGATCCCCATCTCTGAAGGGATTTCAAAGCCATGTGGATCTGGCACTTAGGGACATGGGGCAGTGGTGGCCTGGGCAGTGCTGGGAATGGTTGGACTCAACAGTCTGAGAGGGTTTTCCAACCTGAATGGTTCTGGGATTCTGTGATTGTCATTCCCTGGGGATGCTAATCCCAATTTTATTGTTTTTACTTTTCTCCAATCCAAATACCCACTCTGCATTTCCATGAGAGCTGCTCCCTGTTGGGAAACAATTAAATGATCCTTGAAACTTGTCCAAACTCTGAGACATCATGGTTTGAACAGCTGAGAAGTTTTAGAAGTTAGATCCCTCATTAAAACCTACACAGCGAGTTCTGTGAGGACCCAAAATAACAAATCGCTGAAACTTTGAGGTGGGGGTGTCATTTTTAACATTGATTTCCACTGCTGGGGCTGAGTCAAAGGGAGCCTTGTCACCGACTCCGAAGTTTCCGTGAAGCCAGGCCTTTGTGCCCCAGCTCCCCAATCAAAATTCCACCCAGCACAAGTGTGAAAATATTTTCAGCGTATTTATTAGCACCTCCTCTCGCTCAGAAGGCAAACAGAACGACGAGATTTCAGGAGAGTGAAAGACAGGATATTAGTCCCCTGTGCTGCCAGTGCTCCCAAATTTCTGCCAATACTTGTCACTCCCGACCCGGGCGGCCTCACGCGATTTTATTTAATCAGCCCATTCCCAAATTCTCTGCAAAAAACAAATGAAGTTAAATAACAAATAGCATAAATATTTTAATAGGCCTTCACATTACCAACTGCCAGACCAGCTGTCTAAACCACGAGAGTTTTGCTGCCTTTTTTTTTTTTT